>JAJHUT010000119.1:0-70468 GCA_020916435.1 Oxytropis ochrocephala
GTTAAGGTATTGCTGTGTAGTTTTCTTTTACCAATCATTTCATCGTCGTCGTTGTCGACGTCGCTGCCGAGCCGACGCTGGCGGCGGCCGTCGTCGCCAGCTGAGTCCAAATTCACTGGGAGTCCGTACTGTGCGCTGATGCGCGAGTCAGCGCCTGCTTCATCTGGGTGCTGTCCATCTGTCTGTTCTTCCGTTTGCATATCAGCCACTTTTGTCCTCTCGTTTGTTCAGTGCGTCTGTCTGCGCCAAGAAGCGAAAAATCTATCGAGCCCAACAACACACATAGTACTAAAACACACACACATGCACACGCAGACAAACCAGCATTAAGGAGCCTTTCATGACGCATTTGTACGTGGCGTGTGGCCCGATACTGGAAGAGAAAAAAATCATCCTCTAACAAACTGCAGTCACTAGCGCGAGATGTATGAAGGTGGGTTTTCTGCGCCTTCCGCATTAATACAGAAAATTGCATGCTTTGGTCAGCGCTCTTATAGCATGCCAATTTTTGAGAGAACTTGAAGCGAATACAAGGCGCCACTGGGTTAAAGTGATGATGTCTGCCCTCTCTCTCTCTCTGCCTCGTAGACTCCGCCCCAACAACTAGAAAATCTCTGTACTAACAACTCGGTTCGTGCGCCGCCGGCGTCGCGGCATGTCTGATGCCCACCCGCGCCGCCCGGTGACGGCCCGGCCTGGCCCAGTAATATCTGTCCGATGCGGCGGACTTCTTCAGTGCCAGTCCAATATTTTCCCGCTTCACGAGAAGTTCGATGTCATCCTCGGGCCGATGGATATAACGATTATGCCTATTTTGAGGCCATCGCAAACAAGACGTGATGATAACGTCGTCAGGTGCAGCTAACGACGGCCACGGCGAGACGTCAAACCGGCTCCAGTGCCACAATACTGCGCCACTTAACTGCCGACGGCCGCCGCCATGTCAGCAAGATTGATCAGTGATGTTGTATGATTTCTAGGAGTCTAGGGTATCATAGCCGGGTCACCGCATTCGCACCTTCAAGCAATGAACATCAACCATCGGATATAGATCCGAACTCGGAGCGAAGATGGCGCGCCTCCGACGCCCATCGATTTGTTTGGACGTCAGTGCGTCTACTGATACCATTGATTATATATACATGCCATACGTACACATATTCAGATCACCTCCGCGTCGCCCACCAGAAACTTCATGCGCAAGTCCACTAAGCAACACCCACATAGGGGACGGCAGACAGTGGTGGGGACTAAAGCAGGGCGCAAGTTTAAGGTGAATCCAGATAGAGACAGAGAGAAAATTCTGGTCGAATTCTTCTTTGCTCTGCCGGTTCCTTTAGGGCCTGATACTTGGCCATCAGCATCGACATTGGCATCATCATCATCACCACCACCACCACCACCTTCACCACTGCGCGGGCCGCGCACAAGTTCACTTGGCTTTTCATTGTGTTGTGTCCGGCAACTGGCGCTCATCACGCGCAGGGCCGACGAAGGAGGCAGAGCGAACTCTGGCGAACACCAGTGGCGTTCGCAGGAATGCACGCACCGGCCATCGGTGTTCCTGCGGCGTCCCGGCACCGCCACCACCACCGGCAAATCACTTCAGATATTAAGTTGAACTGACCAAAGGGCGCGCACTGACTTCGTTGGCCCGGCGACACCATCCGGATGGAATAATTTGGTCCTGCCAAACAAACCATCAAATACACACACTTGGCCAACTTCTCGTAGCGCTTTGTCTAAACTCTCGAGGGAGTATACAGAGAAATCTCAACCCTCAAGTCCCAAGTTAGCATGGTGAAGGTGATTTTTCCTCTCTCTCCCCTGGTAGTGCAGCCCACAACGCGCTCACAATACACACAACCAAGCGCAAGCCATCGCTATACTAACCAACATACTCCAATTCCAACTTTATTCATCATCATAATCGTCGAAGTTCATTAGTAATAAACATCCATATTATCATAATATTTTGCTCATTATAGATAGGTGCTATTATATATATTATTTATATTAGCCTATCAATTAGGCCAATTAATATGACTAAATAAGTGAGCAATCACAACTGACAACCGATACTTATCATGGCCTCCAGATTGCCTTCTAGCAAGATGATGATGACATGACGATGGTTATAGCAGCAGCCGCGGCTGCTTTATGGTCAGCTTGGCACAAGTCTCCACCATTACTAGGTTGGGATCCAGTCACGCTATGGCAGCCATGCAAAGGAACTTTCTTCAACAACAATAACAACAATTACACCAGCAACAACAAATAACAACAAAATGATAATAATCCACTCAAACCACATCTCCGCAGCAGCGGCCGCACGTATTGGCGCCTGTAAGCCGCCAACCTATCCAATCAGGAATTTATACCCAATATGTCGCCACTATGGCCTTACGGAATCCCTGGAGGTCTACTCCCACCGGCCAACATCAGCGAATCAACGCCGCTGCTGTCCGCTGTTCGCTGCCGCCACCAATCCTCGCTCGCATCACCGACAAATCCAGCCACCAGTTACTTGAACCAATTTTCAAAATCTTCACAACTCCAGAGAGTTTATTGTCCATCCAACAGAATCTCCTACTTATTAGAGCAAATACAACAACAACGCCAACTATTAGCCGCGAATCTCACCTGTTGATGGCCTGCGGCCGCTGCCCATAATCAACATTCAAGCAACCCCGCTACCCGTCGCTGCCATCACAAACAAGTTCTCAGCCACCATCATCTCAGTTCTCACCAAAACCATCACCAACATCAGAATAACAACAACAACAACAACAACAACAATAGTAATAATCATTTCAACTTATTGGCAACAGCCAATTCAGATCTACTGCGGCAGCCGCTAGAACGACACCAAATAACCTTATGAGCAACATCAGCAGCTTCTACAACAACAGCAGCAGCAGCAACTACACCTACAAATACACCAGCAACAAATAAATAACATAACCAACAAGCTTCCAGTGGCCCTAAAGACAATCATAATCACACTTACTGGCATAGTAACAGCACCTCAAGTAGCAACAATCACAACAGAGACCATCATAACCACAGCCATAATAACCAACTCATTACTCACTACCGTAAGCTCCCACCTGGCCAATAATCTGCCTTCAAATGCTGGGCAATCAGCACCAAGACTCCTCTGGTCGATCAACACTTCCGTCGTTCCCCAAAGGCGAAGACTACAAATCAGATTATGTCGTAGAACAAAGTAGACAAAATCAACGTAAAGTGAAGACCGTTGTCCATAATTAGTGAAGTCTGCAATTAACAACAACATTTCGGTACATTCAAGCCGCACAACTCGGCACGCAGTGATCACCAATCTATACAGAAGAATAAGAAGAGAAGGAAAAAGAATAAGAACAACAACGGTTGATAGATTTTACTCGCAGATAAATAATAGTTTTACATTAATGACGTCAACATCTTCTGATGAGAAAAACTTACTTAATTTCACTTTGGCCATCACGAAGGCCACTCTTGAGGGTATATAAACAAATGTCGAGTGACGTCGCTGTACCCATCCCTCGTCCTTTGTGAAGAATTCCGTCGAGTGATCCAGCCAGAGAGTGGCCATCAAATTCCGTGCATCGGAATCGAGCACCATCTTGTACTTTCCTTGGCTGGTCAACACTGACCTTTATAGTCCGGGTAATTTTTTGTTGGATGAAAAGTTGAATACAAATAATAAACCCGCGCGCTCGAACAACGAACACCACCACCTTGTCGTCTTCTGGCGTTTACAACTAACCCAGGCTGGCGAGCCGCCAACCATTTATATCTGTCCTTCTAATAGATCTTATCTCTGCGATCGAAATTGTTCAAGCACAATTTGTAACCTCAACAGCCTGTCGTTGACCAGATTCCATTGACGCCGGGCATAGTGATAACTGCTGTTGTTGCCCTGTCGAGGGAAGTCCAACCATTCGATGTCCCCATCTGCTGCCCCCGAAATTGAGCCAGGCTTCTCCACCAAGTGCAGCATGCGTTATCAATCTAATCATTCTTGTAATGCCAGGTTACGATCAATGATCGGCGTCACTCGGGCTAGCAGTCGATCATGAAGTCGTACATCCTTCATCCATCAACCAGAAGGCAATGGTCTTGTCACTAACCAGGCCTGGTCGTGCGACTTCCGGCATAGGCGACAGTCCTCCATCCATCGTCTGTTCTTTCTAGAGCATGAACAATATCTCCGGATGACCCAGTTCTCGTCCTGTTCGTGTTTCAACAGTTTTATCCATACAAACTGGCAGGGCCATACCCAGACGATAATCGTAGGCCGCCGCCGCCCTCGGACTGGCCTGCAGCGCACGGCATGCCACTGACATCCCCGGCAATCGTCAGACAATTTGATGAAACCTGTGGGCTACATAATTCAGCTAACTGGAGATAATTGAAACTCCGTGTCCACATTGAGCCTCCAAAGTATTCACGATAATCACCGCTAAAGCTCGCTACTACCAGCGAGAATGGTACAACATTGAGGTGACACCATCAAATCTAAAGCTGTCAAAATTATAACTCTCAAGGTACCAACAAAGATTGGATAACAAGAAGCGCAACATTTCAGTTTGTGAGTAGTCGAACAGTCTCGAGTCCCATAGGGAATGCCTGCCTCGGGCCATCATGAAAGAAGCATCCATTTGAAACATCAAATTGATTCAATCCATCCAATACATTCTTACAGGCATGACTTAAGTGAACTAAATCTAGGGAGAACATAGATGCCCATTGAGTGGGCCTTGTCCACCAGCCGCTTCAGCTGATCAGGTGTACTGAATCGACCTCTGATGCAGCGAAAAAGCTCGTCACCTGGGTAACCAAAACAACCATAATAGGCGTGTTCCATGACGGCTAATCAATTGGATGGCATTGTAACCTTGTTTCTTGACGATGGTTGCACAATGTGATCGGCGAAATAGTCGTAATCGGCCACTTTCCCCTCGGGCGAGCTGATACCAACGTGCGCCTCATAGGATCTTCATGTTAGCGGGCGCCTTCTACTTTGGACTGTTTAAATTTGTACGTCTCCGGTGGGTCATAGAAGATGTGCTCGTACTGGAAGCTGCCCTCGGGTGGTTTGCCATAGGTTGCCCATGGCGAGAGACGTTCAACAAGTTGACCAGACTTACTTTGATGACCAACCTTAATTTAGATAAAATGTTGAATAGCTGGGCTTTATTCAGGGCAGGTATCTTCAGTTTCCACTTACCGAAGGGCAACTCTCGTAGGGGTGCGATGTTCCCGCTCCACCATTAAAGTCACCTTTAAGATAGACGCGCCTCGGCTCCGGGCGCCCACTCGAGGCCATGAATGGAGTTGTCCTTTTGTCTACATGTAATCCATATGTTTTATAACTGACGTGAAGGCCTCAGTCCTCCCCTGTTATTTTCGGGATTTTATTCAGCCAGACTTGAGAGGCAGTTGTATCTTCTTTCGATCTCCTTTATGATAACTCCAGGATATCCATCGAGTTTCAATAATTTATCGACTCTACTCTTGTCTGGTAGACTCCAAGGATTATCTTTCTCTAATTTGACTAATTAAATTCAAACGAATTTGTTATATGATGTTTGTTAAGGATCAAAGAATATGGCTTAAATGGGATTATTTTACTATATATTATCTGTATTCAAATATATATATATATATACAAGTAGGAAATTATATATTACTTGAGTAGATTTGGTCTCATCGGAATCTTTTATCTGAATAGTGAGCTGACAAGGAGTGAGAGAGGACAAGCATTCGTCAGCTATTAGATGGCACGTGTGGATCACTCATTGCGCGCGCGTGTCCGCCCTTTTTGTCCATTGGAAATCCGTAGCCAATTCTGGGCGGTCGTTCGACTGGCGGCGGCGGCGACTCTTGTCAATATCGTCGCGGTGGCTGAGAGCCCGCCTGGGCGAGAGAAGCTTAGGTGCACAATCAAGTGGGCGGCAAGCAGGCAGTTCGCGCGCTTGCTACTGCGGCTGGTCGCCATCGATCCGACCGAAAGGGTTCACTTGCGCGCCTAACAAGCGCGATGTATCGCCGCCGCCGCCTGCCACCGCCACACAGCGACGACACATCTGATAGGATCGAAAAAGCGCCAAAAATGCGGTCCAAAGTTCACATCCAGGACGACGACTAAACAAACGACACAAGGCTAGTATCGATAAAAAGATTAGATCCAATTTGATAAGATTCCCATAAAGATAAAATATCGCCAACTAAACTTAATACATAATCAACGATTGACAGACGGCATAGAAGTAGTCGACATTGAAGCACCTCGAGTGGAAGATTAAATTATGGCTATCTAGGACAAGTCCAGAGGAATGTTGGAAGCAAGCCATTAGAAATAGTATCAATAATAAGAATAGACTCAAGAGCGGCATTGTTTGTAAATCATCGTGTGTACTATACTATATTTAATTTGTTGGCGTCGTCAGTCGTCGCCGCCGCCGTTGGTGGATCAAGTCTCTTTTATAATTGAAGCGGCCAATTATAGCAAACAATACCATGTCAGGCGTCATTAAGAAGGCATAGAATATAAAGTCGTTGGTGACATTGTCGAACGGATGAATTGCTGACTCCACCGCCACAGTGAGAACATTGCCCAGTGCCACAGATAGACTCCAGAAGCCTGGGCGACGATTGGACTTCATTGTAACAGGTGCCATCTCTGCAGGCCAGCTCAATTCCAGTCGTACACTAAACATCAGCTCAGAGACAGATATATTATTGCATAGGGTATAAGCTTTCGATAGAACAATAAGCTTAATCTCGATAAATTGTTGTCCTGTAATACGTTCTGTCTCACTTCAACACTGGAGGCAAGTCGTTTTGATGGACTAATATGAGATTCCTCGTGCCTGGTAGCAGGTTAATCGTGACACTCCGTCGACGCGCGTCCAGTGAGGTCGTCGTTTGTCTGAAGATAAACTGGCCACCCTCATGACGCAAGTACATAAACATCTATATAAGTCACTTTATTGTAATCTGGCCATTGCGGTGAAAAGAATTGTCCGTAGTTCTGGATGGGGCCGGCGATTCTCTCTTCCGGGCAGTGTCTGATTTGGCCACCAAAGTTATTTGTCTCTTCCGCCTGGACTATAATCAAGCAAAACAATCTGAACAGCACACGAACTCTGGTTCTTGTCCGCTTGAGGCAATTTGTCAGGCCATCATTGAACAGTTTGAAGGTCAGCTTCGCATTGCCCTGTTGTTCCAGATACAATAGTTCGGCCGTATTATTAGTCAACGGGCCGATGGTGAATCTCCATTCTCTTGCCAACATCGAAAGGACATTGATTTGGCTGGAAGCCGTGTGTGTTGGTGGAATTTCCAAGTTCATTTGACTGACTGGTTGACGGTCGCGTTATTGGACAATTTAGTTGAGAATTTATAATTATTTATGCGGAACCCTGGGAGTCCGATGTGGTGTAAAGTTGGATTTGATTTTGAGCCGAGTGGCTGGAGTTAATATTGTGAATTGGATGTGGTAGGGTGTCCAGAAGCTGGTGGTGGTAACCATTGTTTGATATGGCTGTTGTTGTTGTGTTGGTCATGGCTCCAATGGTGTGAGCCTGCGAGCTTGTGGACTAAGTCTGGTATTTGTGTCATAAGGAGATCTGTAGGTTGTTGATTGTGCAATCATTCAATCCATTGACTAGAAAATGGTTGGCGTAGCCTGGATTAGGTTGTTCACTGGGTATATTCGCTTGTATATGCATCCCAATTATTAGGGCGGACGAAACGAACGTCAGCATGAGGCTAATATTCCGCCCACAGTCATTCGTCTTATGGGATTCGTTAATATATTATCGCACCTGTTCAGACTAGGGATACACTCATAAATTGAAAGAGATTGGAATGGGAGGCCAGCAGAAGCAAGTGGATTGGCCACACCTACTTGGTCCGCTCGAGGATAAAATTACCGTCCTGATGGATTCGGCCGTCCATTCTGGTGTGGCCTGGAGGGTCCAGAGGGGAGCTCTGCTGGATCAAACAAGCAATTAACAGACGGGTGTTGGTAGGAACAACAATATGAAGGGCCCAAACTGATCGGAAATTTAATAGCATCTGGCCTCTGTATTGGTCTGAGGCCAAACAGAGCCAATGATTTTTACTGGCGGCTTGATTTCGTGTGTCGGTTTCACTGTCGTCCACTGATTTGGGGTGCATATTATTTCTTGCTTCAGTCATACTTTTGGCTTTCTGGTGTTTTCTCTCAATGTCGACCGCATCATTGATAGCGGTCGATTGACGTCGTCACCGCCTGGTTTGGATAGGTTAGAGTTGGAAGCTTGGTCGGATTCGCAAGGACGATCAAATGATTGATGATTCCATCCAGCTGATGGGCATTGTGGGCGTTTTTGTCGCATAACTTTCGCTTGAATGCCAAATAACTGCATCTCACGAAGGCAACAATGACATTGTCCTTGGGGCAATGGTGTCAAAACGTACCGTGTCGAGGCAGCCAAGAATAATATAATACTGATAAACATTGCAATATACAGGGCACCGCAAACGCAAATGGATAACAGTCGGACCTGCCGAAACATCGCACCTGATCATACGTATACATGAGTCATAAATACTGATATTAGGGCACCTAAATTGATTGCACCATAAAATAGGGAGAAGAAGGTGTCTGTCGGCTCTCTTCATGTGGCAAGAATTGATCCTCACCCAGAGCACTGACACAGGGCTTTATTCCACCTGCTCCAATGCTAATAAACAGTAAACCAACAAAGGTTTACGCGTCACTGACAATCTGCTCAGGGTCCTGTGAATATGGACGTGACGTCAGTGTACACATACATCTGCCCAATAAATATACTATTGACAAAACAAAGGATTGTCTTGAATTTGCTCCTCAAATAGAGTCGCCCAATATGGCGCCTAAGATGGGGAGTTAAATAACATAGTGTTGCAAAAGACGGAAATGATACAAAGGTATTGGAGTCCGAGTAGTCTAGGACGCTTCTAAAATACAAAACCAATACTGTCCTAAGGCCATATTACGAGAATCGTTCACAAAAATTCGTTGGCTATAATAAACAAAACCTCTTTTGGGTATGCGGCTGTGTCTTTTTGGTGTCGCCTGGTGTTGCTGATGGTGATGAAGGACGTAGTCCTTGCGGGAGAGAGGTAAGATAGTTATGATACTTCTTGGGCTCGCAGGTGCGTTGGAGGTGGTTGTCCCAATGGCTCAGAACTTGCTGCTTGCTTTGTTCAATGGGCTCGGTATTCGTATCGGTGAGTATGTCACGGCCAACTTTATGTAGTGTTAAGCTTCTTGTGTTTCATTATTTTCTTGTCCCTCTTTCATTTGGCGGGTGTCTGGCCTTTGTTTTGATTGCATTAGAATTCTCTGTCTGACGGCTGGTTTAGGCGGGCTCTGGGCTCACTCTGATTCCTCAATTGCTGCTTTGAGTCCTGTTTCTGTCATTGTTACGATCAAGGTAATTGGCTAATGTCTTATATGGTCAGGAATTCATTCACTACAACTACCAATACTTTAAGACTTTTTCACGTGCTTTATTATTTACTTACATTTCGACTGGCGAGATTCGCTGGCGTCCATTGTTCCATATATGTGTGGGTGTTGATGATTTGATTGCATCTCTCTCGTATCCTTCAAACAATTAAAGAATTTCTACTGTCGTTGGTTGCAGATTTGAAAATTTTGAATATAAATAAGTAGTCCCATTTGAAAAAATAATGATAATCATGCTAATTTGGCTGGACAGAAATGGCAAAAATAATAAAAACAAACACATCAACAAGCGACTATAACTCGGCCAATGTCGCCGTCGCGCCTAATGCAAGTGAACAATGCAATTCATTTAACACGCAACAGACTGTAAAACGAGCCAATCACGAGGACGATAGACTACTGGGCAGCCACTGATCAACTGGAATCACTCGCCGTTCAGTTGATGATATGATCCACACCAATGCTTCTACTCGTCCAGCTAATTGTTTATCCCTGACAAAACCACTTTCACTCCACTTTCTCATGACAACTTGCCTTCTTTCACATATTCTAACTCGAACAAAACATATACCGACAACGGCCAGATGCTATTGTTGCATGAGAGCTTCAAGAGCCAAGCAGACATTGAAAATTGTGTACACTCATCATCATGTGTACATAGCGTGTAGGTACTAAACTGTACAGTGAGTGTGTGATTCAGGTATTAATTAGTCCACTAGGAGGGGTGGTGGTGGTGTAGTTTTGAACTCTGGGAATGGCAGTCGAATTTGCTCTCTTCCACACCGAAGGCTGGTGGCTTTGAAGGGATAAACAATACTCGTTAGCCCATGGAACTAATGAATATCAACAAACCTGCGATGTTTAGGGACCATCTAGACGACGACGACCGAATTTGTTGCTTTAGGCGAACTGTTGATTAGATGGTGACTGACAACTGTTGACTTTGTTGGTTGGTTGGTTGTTGTTGATGTTGCTGCATTTGCTGCGAATGTAGATTCTGATGAAATTGCTGCTGGTGATAGATGAAGGAGACTATCAACGAGATGAGAAACAAATTTGCAACATGCAAAACTGGATTCAACCACTACCATTAACAGGCGCCTTCATTCGATTTGCGACTGGCGACTCGGCGATCATGACTGGCCAGTGACAGGGAAACGAAGAGAAGAATGTGCGAAGCGTTTCATTTTTAATAGTTTCCTGTCAGTTTTGAATGATATTCACCGAGGACAGCTTTCTCTTTAGTTGATTCATACGAGCAACACAAGTGTTTTATGTTGAGCGAGAGACACACCATCAAGCCGCCTGTGATTGAAACAGGTGAAAGTGTGCCGCCGGTGGTGACCGTTAGAAGATATACCTGCCTGATTGGCCTGGACTGAGGTTGCAGAAATGTTTCGGTCGATGTCTCGATTATATCTATCATACAGTAAGTCAGTCAGAGAGTGGAGTAATATCTTCTTCTTCTGCGTATTCTTCTCCTCTCATCTCCTCTCACTCCTTGGAATCTGTATCGTTCCAAGTCCACCTGATGATGGTCTGCCCGAGGACCCAGGAATATTCCACGCCCATTTCAATGAACTTTCGCGCACCAACAACCAGCCGACGACGACGACGATGAATGCACTCTGCAGACGCCACAGGTTAGAGCCGTTAGCGGTAGTGGCCTGCGTCAGGGCAGCAGTTAAATTATTAATAAACTGGCGTCTCTTTCTGGCTGTCGTCGTCATCGTAGTTGCCTATTGGAATTGGCATCATAATAAATGATATAAATTTGCAAACATCATCATCGTCGCTGCTGTCGTCGCCGCTGCCGCCGCCGCATATTCCGAAAAAGCAGATTCATTTGCCGAAAATATGCCAGTCATTCTGTCCACCTGAATGCGAGCCAACATTTAGGCGCCGATAAATTCGAAAGTCCCAAGTTCGTGTGGCCATAAATGACAAACGACAGCCGACGGTCGTGAAGCTTAGACTGTAATCTAAATCGAGTCTCTCGATGGCAGCAGCTCTGGATATATATATCACTGAGATAAAAAAATCCAGTCGCCTCTAATAGTATTTAAGACAGTAACATTATTGTAGAGGTTAGGAACACAATTCCCAACAGGTCCACATATATAGGAATGTCTCCTTTACATTATCAGCAACAAACAACAAATTACCGACATTGTGCGGTTTCATCTCTCTCGTCGGGCCAATAATTTAGATATTTCATCATCCGCATCTGATGATCTCATCAGCTGATCTTCACGATCGAGCGTCACATGCAAAAATGGTAAACATAAATCAAATTAATGTCGATACCTTCAATTTAATTTAAATATCTGTTGCCGAAATGGAATCTGGAGAGGAACAAGAAGAAGAGAGACTAGAAATCAAGTCAATTTTCTTAGATAGATGAGGTGTCTCGCCAATGCCGGAAGAGAAACAGGTTACAATCATCATCTAGACAGTCCAGTCTTGATATGTCAACCAGTCTCATTACATCAGTGCCAGTCGTGCACAATTGAGTTGTTGATTATCACCATTTAATGGTCGCCACTTGAATTAAGTGGCACACAGAATGATGAAGTTTACAGATTGTAGATGATAGTTGGTTTGTATTTTTGATAGCCTCCTCCACCGACTAGATGATAGATTATAGTAGTGCTCTCTTCTAAGTGTCTCATGTGAGCGTCCATCATAATCATAACGAAACGCCGATTGTCTCAAGTGACTTATTGTCTTCCTATTTAATTGATAAATCCCGTGTCAAAGCGGGGGCCTCTTGGCTTGCGTTGTGTTTATTTAAATGATGATGCTAGATGCTAGATCATTTGTGCAATAGAAAATAATAGAATACCAACAAGAGTATCGATAGCATTATTGCATTGGCCATCTGTCTCCTCTTAAGTGTCTTCTCATGGCGGCCCGGAATGTTTCTTAGGCTCGTCGCGGAGTGTGTATACACCTCGCGAGCAAATGAGGTAGTTGCGCATATAGTCCTTCCAATTGATGGCCGTCACGTCGAAATGAAACAATCGCCCATCGGGCTCGTTCAGATAATTCTCATACAGCGCCTGAGTGTTTGCATCGCATAGACGCCACCTGCCTGAGGTGAACGGCGCCAGTGTATCGCTCACCTGTTTGACACGCCGATAGCCAGCCATGGCGCTTAGTACGATCTATTGGAGCCCCCTGTCTCAGTATGTTCGACATGAAGAAGTCGCTGACCAAAGCAGGCAGCCTCTGACTGATAAAAATCGTAAATCCTATACCTTCTGCCCGGCTCATGGAAGAAGGAGGCCGGGCAAACGAGCTCAGATATTTGCTACAGGATATCTGGCAGGCCAGCTCAGGATCGAGTCCGTTCACCTGGCGCCATCGCATTGGGTTCCTGAAGCTGCTCACCATGTTGAATATGCTTAGGCGCCCTGATCGCTCTTGATGGTGGTCGACGATGATTTGCTGGTTTTGTAGGTTAGAGGTTGGTGGAACCAGCCGGCACACTAACACCATGTTGGTTACCATGTCCACTGGCACCATGTCGGCCCGCATTATTTGCGGCCGGGCATCGTCTGCAGTGCGCCAGTGTATAGGCTCATCATGGCGCCAGTGGGCCGTTCCAATTCTCGACGAATCCGACGATGGCTCTCTCCAGCAGCCGCTCACGATGCGGAGGGCCGCACGATGGCCACAGGGATCTTGTCGTCCAGGTAGCGCAGATCAAGCCGGGCGCGAACCTTGTCTCAACAGGTAGCTCTCGCTGATGGCCTTCGTGAAGGTGTACGTGTTGGGCCTTGTTGCTCTTTCGCAGCGCAATCCCTGCAGAAGTCCTCCAGCAGGTCGTAGCCGGCTGGCGCAAGTCCTGCGTCCGCGTTCGCGGCGCCGGTTCCCGCAGCAGCAGCAGTAGTAGACATACGGCGAGCTCCTGTTCGCCTTGGCTCCTCGCGCTGATGCTGCAGGAATTGCGAATCGCGGGTTGTCATCATAGAATGTCTGCAGTTCGCAGGCATTGCGCGAATTTTCCTTGTCTCTAATAACATTATCCGTCGATGGGTACACATGGACCCTCTCCTGGACCTCCTCTGACCAACTCCACTGCCCTCAGAACCTGGTCGCCGGCCATCGGAGGTTCGTAGAATCTCTCATAGATGGGGTCCTTCTTGTGGCAGTTCGAGTAGGCCGTTGATATGTGCACGATGGCCTCCAGGTGCTCGAGACAGTCGCAAAGGTCCACCAGCTGGCCGACACTGTAGACGTTGTTCCTCACCGCAATGTCGATGGGCTCCACGAATCTAACCGTAGCCGCCGAGTTGATTACAATACTGCAGTCCTTCGGAGAGCCGACTCATATTATCTTCAGGTGTCACGCCGAACTTGGCCAATGTAATGTCGCCCTGGATGGCGCACACTTTACTCCTCAATTCTTTGTCGCCGCCCAATAATGTACGGCTGTGGTCAAATACCTATCGAATATTGATTTATTTAGTTAGCTAATTGAGAAGACTCCAGAGAAGAGTCTCACTGCATGACACACAGTAGGCTCTACTCACCTGGGATTTCATCAGGATCATCCAGACGTTCGTCGATCTGTTTTTACCCCTTCTTTCTCGCGAATCAAACGTAGACCCGCTTGACAGCTGGACAAGAGCGCACCAATTTCTCGATTAGAGCCTTTTTGAGGTAGTATTATATGTTGCTTGGGCCAAGTATTAGTATTCTAACTTATAGAAAGAAAATAGAACAAATTGAGCATTTGTCTTGTCATTTTTACCTTTGCCTATGAAGCCGGTGGTGCCGGTGATGAACACACTACGATTCGCATAGAACTTGGCTACCTCTGAGTCGGCCTCTTGATCTTCGTAGGGAATTGGTCGCTTCAAGTAGGCCATCATCTCGTTCGGCTAACTCGTTGTTTGACGTATTCTCAGCCATCCTGGTCAGTTGTTTAGGTCACCAGTCAGTTTATTACTATCACAATTGAAGTTTTTATTTATGGATTAACCTAGATTTATTGTACTCTAATCTATTATTGACTATACTCTGCTCATAGACCAGGTTACTGGTTGTATCAAACAACTAATTGGCCTATTCAACTATTTGGATGTTTTAGCTGGAAGGAGCAGCTAAAATAAACGAATGAATTGACCAATTTTTCCTTATAGAAATCTTATCGACAAGCACAACAGCAAGTCCGTCCTGACCCTGTTAACTATCAAAAAGATATTTCGTTCATCAATGGAGATTGATGATCTAAGGTAGGCGGCCACCTCATCACTAACAAGTATATATCGTCGTTGGGCCATCGTTCAAAGCTTCAGAGATGGAAGGCTCATTGAGGGCTCGTGGAAGTGTTGAGCGAGTTGTTGTTAGAGGAACCAATTGAAAGTCAGCATACCCCAACACCTTAGCATTTGCTGTGCTGGCTTTATTTTGTTTTATTTTCAACAGTGAAGCAAGGTAATATTGTTGGTTCATAGGAGAAATATGATCACTTCATCTAGGAAAACTGGAAGACAACACACGCCAGTTAGTAGAAAGCCTTTATAGACATATCATAATCATCACCTTTTGTCCCCTTCATGATCAGTCGGGAAGGCAATGATCGAGACTCGAAACGCCTCTTAGCCCGCCCTGTGGCATTGTTGTCTCGGGCTTGATGTCGTGAAATGAATTTAATGGTCACTAAACTAAGTGATCAAACAATTGTTTTAGATGATAGTGGACTATTCAGGAGTCCACCAGAAGCATGGGTGAGAAAGGTTATTACGAGGAACTCGTTAACGTTAAGGCGGTCGGCGCAGATTCCAATGAAAACCTCGTCATATCAACTAGATATGCCCACCGCCACCACCACTGCTTTTAGGTGAGCAGATGGACACCAGTTTCCGTCCATCAACAAATTGATCAGAGCCATACAGAAGAGAGAGAGTCGATGATGGCCCTTTGAACTGCCTCATTTCAGTCTTTCTTGTGGTGGCTGTTCGTCATGCGCACTAATTCCGCGCCGCCGCCGCCAGGTCACATGGCCAGCTCGTCGTGGCATCGAACCTTTCCAAAAATAACAGAATGGCTGTCACTAAACAAAGAAAAGGAGAAAAAATGAAATCAATCTATCTGAATCATTATCGATGCCAATGAACTCATCATTTTTCTTGGTTGAAAGATTTAGCGGTAAACAAAAACAATCCGAGCAAAACATCAAAGTGAAAATTTTTCAATTGAAATCCAAACTAGCAACAAAGGAAAATAAAAGAAAGTCCTAGCTCAAACCATTTAACAACAAAATACTATTGTCTACCTCATCATACTCGTATATTGTAAATGATCTCATTAATTCAAGGTTGAGTTTTATTAGATAGGAATCAGTCAATCATCTTCCAGCAATGCAATAACAAGCCCTGGCTCTGCCAATCAACAGCAATAAGACCAAATTGTGAGTCAACAAAAACTTACAACAACAATAATAACGACAAGATAACCCAGATCAACTAGAAACTGTCAATTGTAAACAAATAAGATCTTGTAAACAAAACTATCATTTCTTCATTATAATTTATAAATTGTGTATCAAACTTCAAAGCGACTACAATCTGAAGTAGACGAAAAAGACATACTAGACATATCTTGAGTTTATACAGGCACTCATTCATTCACGTCAAAAGTTCAACTCATTATTGTTATTACTGCTGCTTCCATTATTATTACTCTTATTATTGGTACACTAATTCAGCACCCGAGCCAACAAGCTAATCTCCATAGTAGCCCAGGCACCATCATCATATCTGCTCGCGATCTTCAACCAATTGGACACTTGTTACAAACTGTCGATAGTATCACGTCTACTATGATATTTGCCGATGCAAAATGCGAACAACACCACTGCCAATCTGCTGTAACTGATAACACTGCTTAGCAAAGCAATATTATCCAAGATTAGGAGGAAAGGAGAAGAGTGGTGGCATTTGTCAACGCTGCCCCTCAAGTCTGATGATACACTTGTAGACGTCAACGTCGAACAATTTTCTCCTCGGTAGTTTATTAAAATTAGTCGTCATCACTTGAATTGCTTCTTGCCACCATAATTGCATAGAAATTATCGCCTCTTCGCAACCGAGGCAGCTTTCTAGAGCTCGCCGCTGCCGTCGTGGCTATTGAACACGACGAACCACTGGCTGACATCATAATTGCACGTGCCAACAGTAATAAGATAGCAATCTACTATTGCAAGCACAACAAACTATTCCGACGAGATAAAATGCAATACTTTATGCAATAGAGCTTTCTGACAGACTGTCTCATCAGTGGAGACTGTCTATACAAAGCTAGCAGAGAGTAGATCTTGTTGCATTGTTGCTAACTTGAATCTGACTAGATGGTTGAGAGAAAGTAAATAGCAATCAATTGGACTTATTATCAGCAGTGCATCAATACCATTGGATGTAGACAATTGTAATTGTCTTCATAATCATTATCATAACCAACAGTTGGAGACAAATACTGACGACGGCAGTGGCGGTGGCGGCCAAAACGTTGATGTTATTTATTGTGGTAGTAGTTGGAAAGCTGCTGTTGCTGTGGGCGAAATAATTTTGTCGAACTTGTCGATTGGATCTAAATCTGGTAGCATGAGAGATTATTTGGTTAATGTTTTAGACTCATCTAACAAGTGCAAGGAATAAGACGACAACCTTATGCTTATAACAATCGCTCTCTCACCTTTTGGCAATTCTCATCATCTACTAAATCACACTCGACCAGTGCTGTATACTAAATTCAATTGTTTTACAAACAACCAACCAACCAACAAACTAGTTACACAACAAATAACAATATCATTATCATTACCATTACAAAGCAATATTTACTTGTCCATTGATATCGCAGATATATTAATTTAACTCAAAAACACTCAAACAACTCCAAAATGACCTCTCACAAGAGGCAACAACCACATCGTCGACAAACAATCATCATGATAATCAGCCAGAGGATCCCTTCTCGGGCGAGGATGGACTATCGGCCGTCGAGCTGTTTGGTCGCGGCGACGGAATGACCTACGACGACTTCCTCGTCCTGCCTGGCTACATTGACTTCTCACCTGACCAGGTGGACCTGCAATTCCGCTCACCAGGAAGATCAACATCAATGCGCCCTCGTGTCGTCTCCCATGGACACTGTCACCGAGTCCGAGATGGCCATCGCCATGGCCCCGTGCGGTGGCATTGGCATAATTCATCATAATTGTTCCATTGAGGTGCAGGCGGATGAGGTGAAGAAGGTGAAGAAGTACAAGCACCGATCTCATTCGTGATCCAGTGGTTTTGAGTCCAACAAATACAGTTAGGGACGTGATTTCGGTGAAAATCCAAAGGATCTGCGGGCATTCCAATAACCGACAATGGCCGCCTCGGTGGCAAAACTAATGGGCATTGTGACTTCGCGCGATATTGATTTCTTGAATGGATCGGACATTGACTCGCCGCTGAGCAAAATTATGACCACCGATTTGGTTACTGGACCATCGAATGTCTCACTGAAGGAGGCTAACGAGATTCTACAACAGAGCAAGAAGGGTAAATTGCCCATCGTGAATGGGTCGGGCCAACTTGTTGCCCTGATGGCACGGTCCGATTTGAAGAAGAGTCGCGACTACCCATACGCCAGCAAAGACGAGAACAATCAGCTATTGGTAGGCGCCGCCATTGGCACTCGGGCGGCCGACAAGGCTCGTCTGGACGCGCTGGTGGAGGCCAGGTGGACGTGATTATATTGGATTCGTCGCAGGGCAATTCAGTCTATCAAGTGGCGGAGATGCTTCAGCATATCAAGAGGACCTATTCAAATATTCAGGTTATCTGTGGCAAAATGCAGTGACCATGAAACAGGCCAAAACACTGATTGATGCGGGAGCCGATGCGCCCCGAGTAGGCATGGGCAGTGGCTCCATCTGTATCACACAGGAGGTGATGGCCTGTGGTCGACCCCAGCAACGGCCGTCTATAAAGTCGCCGGCTATGCCAGAAAGTTTGGAGTGCCGATCATTGCCGACGGTGGTTCCTTCGTCCACGGGTCACATTATAAAGGCCCTGTCATTGGGCGCCTCGACGGTGATGATGGGCTCCATGTTGGCGGAACTAACGAGGCCCCCGGCGAGTATTTCTTTACCAATGGTGTCCGCCTCAAGAAGTACCGTGGAATGGGCAGTCTGGACGCCATGGAATCGAAACAAGGCGAGGGCAGTTTGCTGCGCTACCATCAGACGGAATCCGACAAGATCCGTATCGCCCAGGGTGTCTCTGGCTCCATCGTGACAAGGGCTCAATCCATCGTTACCTTCCTTACATTATCACGGGCATTAAGCTCGGCTGCGTTCGTTGGATATTGGCTCGCGGAGCCTGGACGAAGCTCCGCGAGATGGCCTACAATGGCGAGATCAGATTTACGAAACGCACTCAGGCGGCTGTGGTGGAGGGCAAAGCTTCTACGGCCATCTTGGATGCCAAGACGTAAATAGAGTATGTCTTCCATCTGTCTATCAAATCCGTCTGTCTGTTGTTAATCGAGGCATACAAACATTAATGCTAACAATCAAACACGGCCCAGAAGCCATTACCTCACCAATTTACTCATACAAGCAAATCGAGGAGCGTAGATTTCTTAACTCGAACACTCCTAGTAACAAACCACTACAACCACTCATCATCATCATCATCACTATCACTAGACAACAACAATAACTATCAATAATGATCATCAACTAAATAATTCCAATCAGCTGTGTTCATCATTTGGTTCACCAATGACAATTAAAACAACAACAAGATTAACTAAGATAAACATGAACGAATTGTTATCTATAATTCTTCAACAGAATTGATCTTATTTGTTTCTATGGGTCTATTCTAAATTATGACGGCTTGCGCAAGTTTCATCGATGCTCGAGTTTATTCAGCTCAGATGTCACTAAATCCAAGTTCTCTTGTAGTTTTAGGCACTTAATTAGGTTTCCTCTAACATTATTTGCATCTTCTTGGTTGCCTCGCGAGTCAGGCTCTCTGACTCTGACGAGGAGACCTGACTCCTCTCTCTTTCAAGAAGTCCACCACCTTCTTCAGGCTAGGCTTCTCTGATAACAGTTGATTGACATTATTCGACAATGAGGTTCGACGGTGTTGGTGGTGCGCGCCAGGGCCCTTCGAGCCAACCCCAAAGTAAGACCTGTTGCGTCCATATTGCCACTATGCTGACTGTGGCCGGCCGATCTCAGCGCCTGGTCCATGAAATAGTTCTTGATTATGTCGGATTTATTGGCCAAATCTTGAGTGAGCGAGACATTCGCCTGTTCCATATAGGAGAGCTTCTCCTCCAGAGTCCATTTATCGTGTTGTAGGCGCGTTAATCGTTCCATCAATGCCGCTTGCTCGTTCATGGACATCCCACTTGAGGTGGTGGCCACCTGTCTGGGGCCAGCCAAACAATCATTATTATAGTCCTTAGTATTAGTAGCTGTGGTCAAATATAGAACTTGAATTTCGTCTAGGACTTTGTTCGTCGATGTTATAATAATAATTAGAAGCCAACATATTAGTATATAATGAAAATCTATTGGGCGAGTTATTATGTGAGAGGTCTTGTCTGATGTTGACTGAGATGATGTAGATATTGGCAGCAGAGAACTGTCTGATTTGGATGTATCACAAGATGGAGGCGGTTGATCCTGCTGCTGCTGCTGCTGCTGCTGGACAGTCTTCGGTCCTCTGAATCAATCGAGCAAATACTCGGTGATTCACATAGAGCTTTGGATTACTAGATTTTCATCATCTTGTTGATATTATTTGGCACCAAACTCCAGGAGCCAACCTCGAATTGGTGTCTTGATTGTTATTGGCATGACCACCGCCTGTTCCATTGCTGCTGCTTTCATTATTGCTAGTCCCATTAGTGCTCGACGAATCACTTAATCTACCAGCACGAATATCTATATCCGAACTATTTCTGGCATTTGTTGTCGCTGTTGTTGCTACAACATCACTCGAATTTGATGGAATCATATCGTTCATAATCGTTTCCTAATCTCTTCTGTAACGTCTCGCAACGCCCCTCTCGGCGGCCAGTTGTCTCTTTAGATCCTTGACCATTTGAATACCCTTTCTTTCTTGTATTTTACGCTCCTCCGCCTGACTGGCAAGCTTTAGGTCAAATTGCTTCACCTCGGCTGTGAGCCGGTCACATTCTAATCTAAGTTTATCACGTTCCTCTGTAATGGCAAACTAAATTCTCTTTTCTGTTCGTGGCAGTCACTTGTTGATTTATCCTTCAGATCCTCGAGGGCTGCATTCAATTTGCTTTGATGCTCCCCTCCTCAATCACATCCAATTGCTCCTGTTTATCCAATAGGCTCTCCTTTAATTTTACTATTTTCCTCTTGTAGCTCTCTCTCACCATAACATTGAGTGATTTTATCTGATTATCCATCGATTGTACAACCCTCGATAGATTTCTCATAACGTTGCTGTAACTCTTTGGCTTTCACAAACAGTTTTCATATTTGGCCTTGTAATCTTCTGGTCCTTGTTATTAGGATCGGCATCTTTGTTGGCGGTGGAGTTGTTGTTATGTACTGCAAAGCGATTTCTTGTCTCAATGTTGTTGAGGTTACCTGAAAATCTCGCCTTGTTCCTCGAGCTTCAATTGGAGTGAGCAAATCTGGCCTTGGCGGCCTCGAAATCGGCCTCTTTGTCGGGCGGTGCAAAGCTTCGGCTAGCTCATAATTTTCGTCTTGAGTTCAACAAGCTGATCTTGGAGGCACTGAAAATCACTATGGTTTAGGGTGATGCTCATATTGCTTTGGAATCAACTTACTATATAATGGGGATGGCAATCAAATGAATATAAATTATATTTATTGACAGAATATCTACATCAAACCAATGATATGTATTGTGACAATTTAACTTTGGTCCAAAAGATCCAAGATCTGAATAATAATAATTTAGAAGTTTATGGGCTTAATAGCAATAATAAGATGACAAAAATGTTAATATTTTGGAATATCAAGCTCATGTTTAGTTCAATAAATAGATGAAATAATATAATTATTCGATCCAATCGGCTCTCTAGTCAATAAATCGGAGATTTCAAGATCTCATTAGCTTCGAGGTGATAATAGTTTCGACCATATTCATGGCGAAGGCCCAGCTTGCTTGTTGTTGTTTATTACGACTCAATGCTCCTTTCCATTTTGGTTGTTCAGTTCGGTGTGTTGTTGGCCGTCGTTGTTGTTTCGTGTTGCTAAGGCAGCGGATTTTTTTCTCGCTTTGCCGTAATCCGTTTAGACTGCGGGAAAAAACGGCGCTCGGCCAGCCCACACTGATCGGACGGGCGAGCAGGAATTTAAATGGTCTCATGTTTCAACTGCGCGCGAATCTCGTATAGCCTATGAGACTGGCCACGACCACTTGTCGGTCGCTCTTTGTTGGCGCTGGCTTCACCCGTCATGCTGTGTAGAATAACAGCAACAACAACTACAACAACAACCATAGGACGGTCGGCGATGAATTTACTATATTCGCATTGGGAATTTGCAATCAACTCTTCCGGGCCAGACAGACAACGACGCCAACGACGAACCAGTCTTGGGACAAGAAATTTACTTGCCTCTTGATTGTCCTCATGTTGATGTTATGCGAGTCATTTTTCCAGTTGCTGCAACTGACAAACTTGATCTCTTATATACATCCCTTGCGAGAGTCGTACCAGAGATTATTTGAGCGAACCAACCAACATTGGCTGCCGATTGTATCTCGAATGGCAGCCAATCAGTCAAAGACACCAAGTAGAAAGGCTAAATTGTTGAGGCTGGTTAACAAAACTCGTTGGAGGCTCTGTTGTTTGCCTCCACACCAGACTATTGAGCCCGTCAATATGGATCCGGATAGAGGCGATCAACCTCGAATACCCGTTCGAGATCTGACCAGAGAATAGTCTCCGTTAAATTGAACTCTGAACTCGTGAACGCATACGTTTGGGTGCATGTTATTCATTACAGTCACAAAGCGAGATAGTGGCCCATCTATTGGGCAATGGCAATCGAAGCTAGTTTTGCAACCTCCAGACAGTTGATCAATCGAGAACATCCAGATGACATTTCATCATCATCATCATCATTATCATGATATTAGTCATCTTCAATAATATGAGCCCAGCGACATAATTAATGTCAATGTTAAATCAGACTACATATACAATCGAGGATAGACACTTGAGATGGAAGTTGTGCCGGTGAAACATTAGAGGCAAGACAAAGAGTGTCACCCGGCTTGACTAGTAATATCGAGCGGGAACAAGCATTTTTAGAGTTGGTTATTATCGTTGAATTGGAATTCATAGTGTTTGGGTTGCAGACAGCGGCTGCATATGAGCGAAGGAGACAGCAGAGATGATCGAGTTGATTAGAAGCACCAGTAAGAGAAGGACAGAGATTCAATTACCAACTGGATGAACTGGGTTCAAGTTGTGTTAATTGTCTATGTTTAATTGCTGACTAACAGTGAAGGCGAACGGGGCGATTGGGTGCAGAGCCAGTCGGTGGTTGGCGCGAACGGAGAGGAGGATGGAGGAGACTCACAATCGTCACAGGCAAGAATCAATGGGACTAATATGAATGCCAGGCAAAACGTGTCGCATTCGTGCTCATGTTCGGGCTTAATTAATGTTGTCAAACCTCCTTCACCTCATCATCTTCGTCTTTATCTCATCATATTGGGCTTTAGTACGATGGCATTTGTTTGCTGACACATCGACGATATGTTGTCTCCTCTCCCTTGACCAGTCGATTAGCTGCTGTAGTTAATGCAAAGCGAACATCATCAACTGCTGCTCACTTGTTAGAATAAGAACGTTGGCCAAATAGAACACAGCAATTGAAATCTGTAGATTGTTGTTGTATCGACTATTGGCGCGTTCCTTTGGGACGAGGCTGACTATGACTAGTCAGTAGGGCCGCTGAGCCAATTCTCGCGACTTGGCTCTGCTTGCTTGAGTCAACCCCAAAGAGAGATGAGATGAGATGAAATGATGAGATGTCAAATCGATGCCAATCAAGGCAATAGTCGATCAGGCCCTGCGTGAGATGAACCACTGGTGGTGGTGGTGGTGGTGGTTGTTGTTGTTGTGGTCCATTGCAGGGCACTTTCTTGGTCCCTTTTCTCCAGCCTCCATTGTTTTTATTGCTCGCCAGATCCCATTCGGGCTGATATTGATAAGGCCGGCGCCAACATTAACAGATGAGAAGACACACAACCAATGCTGCTCTTCGTGATTTCACTGCAAGGAGAAGAGTTAAGATGTTGATCGATTTGGTTTGGTTGATCTGATAGATGAATGGTATATATTGGCAACCAGCGACGGGCGCGCCAAATGACAACAATGACAAATAATGACAACAATCTTTAGAGATCTTCGAATTTTTGGAGAGATCTCTTGACTAGCTTTCAAGAGATCTCTCCAAACGGGCGCGCGTGTTGTTGGTTAGTTAGTTATGATCATCTCTGTTGGAAAGCTAGTCATAATGAAACACATTGAATGTTGTCCATATTGTTCAATCATCATCATCATCATCATCATCATCATCATCGTCCTAAGAGATCTCTTGAGACATTTGGTTTAAGAGATCTCTTGTAATTCTCTCCCGCCTCTTCAACAACTAACACATACACAACCAGGGCTCGCATTGTCTCTCTTATTAACATTTGCTCATATGCCAGCTTAACAATCGGAAAACCATTAACAACAACAACAACAACAACAACAACAACAACAACCAGCAGCAGCAGCAGCGGCAAATTCTGGTTTAATTATGGTTTGTATGTTTGTATGTTCAACTCTGACTTGTTGCTCAAGTTTAATAAGATTTAGTTGGGTTTGGGCAATTTGTTTATGTGTGTTTGTTTGTTTGTCTATCGTCGGCAGGATTTTTAAGCAACATTATTATAACGTCGACTTGTTGATAGGTCTCGCAAGTTGTGTTTACATTCGATGCTCGCCGCGTCAATAGTTTGCATGGAATCCTTCGTCATAATCATGATCATCATCACCATCACCATCACCATCATCATCATCATTCTCGACTCCTCACGTCAATCTGCCAATGTGCTCGGTTGGACTGTGGACAGAGCCACACATCTATGCCACCCTCTCAACCCTTTTGGGCCAGAAGCAGCCAATGATGAAGGCCGGGCGCGTGCAAGTTTAATTACCACCAAAAGATAATTCGAGAGTTTGTCTGGCCTCTTCCTCCAAATAAATCTACTCGAAGTTTGGCATAGAAGGCTCACGTCCATATGGCGAACGCCTCATAAATCAATCAATCAATTCGCGGAATGCGAACATAAGAGAAGAGGAAGAGGCCGCTGCCGTCGTCTGCTTACTATGATATCGTTCCAGGTCAGCCGCAGCAAATGCAGTTTGCTTGTTGCTGGTTGTAATTATCTCTCTGATGGAGCGAACGACTATAACGAATAGTAATAGTAATAATCACCGTCATTTGGCTCGTCATGGTCGTCGCCACTGTCGCAAACTGTCTCTCCAAATTAAACTCTCTTATGGTAGCCTTTTTGTCACTAATTAATGATCTTGATAAACCTGGCGCCGTAAGAGATAAAGAACTATCATAGCTATTCTTCTCTTTGCTTTTGGATTACTCATTTCTGGCAAATTAAATGTAACTCTTAGTGACGACGATGACTATGATGATGATGATGATGATGATTGCCGATGGTGGTTGTTGTTTCGACGAGGAGCTGGCGAAACTCTCCGACAATCCTGTTTGGAAGAGACATTAGCCAATCATCGCTGTCGTCCTCCTCCTTCTCATCCTCATCCATCCATTGGAAGCTTAATTTTCTTCTTTTCTCTCCTTTGCCTAGCAATCATCATCATCAATATCATTCCACTGATCAACGTGATCTCTTGTCGACGGTAGAGTCTGGCAGACGGGGAGGGGGTGGGCGGACACAACACGAGAGTCTCAAAGAGCAACAAGTCGCGAGAGACGACCACCACCACCACCACCACCAGCACTGGCAAAGGCCATCGAACAGTACAGTCGGCGAAGAGAACCAATTGAATTGGTTTACGCGCGCCGCCGCCGTAGCCGCCACGAACATATAACATCATAATGGTTATGTCGAACAGCTAGCTGCAAGCGCCACTATGCGAGCGCGACGACTCCACAGGCGGCCACAAGTGGCTGCGCTTCGCTTGGCGCCCTCATCATCATCATCCATATGATAGTCGTCGTCGTCGTCCTGGAGCTCACCATTCAGGCGACTCCTTGATTTGAGCCAACGTAGACACCTCGGCGGCGGCGGCGGCGGCCACTGATCGCATTGAGATTATATGTCGCAAGTCGCCTCCTACTCGTTGCTCTTCATGAGCCCAACAATGATGAGTAAGCTGTGCATTTCTATCTTTGGGCCAATTTGCGCCGGCGCCAATCAGCAGCCTGACCCTTTGACAGCCACAGTCAGGTGAGCCTCAGCCTCAGGTTTGCTCGACAGCCGCCGTCCTCCTCATCCTCCTCCTCATCATCGTCGTCGTCGTCGTCGACTATCGCGCTGGTTTTCGGGCCGAAGCATCAGACGAGGACGACGGCGGCCGATGATGGGAGTCAAGTGCCACAAGAATCGATTTCGGTTGCGATCGGCTATATAAGGCCGACCGAGTTGGACCCAAACCATCATTCAACCAGACTTGAGATAGAAACCAAACCAACTACTAGTCTTAGGAAACAACAACGAAACCAAACAAATTAATATAATATTAGATAGTAAATTTAACCACAACCAACCAACTAACCAACTAAATCCAACATTAAACAGTAAATATAATTATCATTAACAAAATGGCCTCCGTAGGATGCATCTACCAAAACGAGGAGTTCCAATTGGAGGACTCGATAACAAAGCAACAGCAGCAGCACCACCACCAACAAGAGGGACAACGCAAACAACAGAACGTCTCGGACGACCTGACAGATCCTCCAATACGTCGTCTCCGGCGCCCAGTGACAATGGCGACGAGCAAATTCTCATGCTGGACTCGCATCAGAGCACTTCCGACCGGACACACGGCAAGGCAGTGGAGGCCTTTCAGGAAGTACAGCGAGGACGAGGAGGACCACATCCAGCGACGGGTTAGGTACACCTATTATCAGATGCACAAGAATCAAACGGTGGACTTTGTCCGTAGTCGCATGGAGAAGTGGGCCAAGTTTAATCGCGCCTGAGTTGACCATCATGGAGGCCCTACAGAAACTGAATGGCCTCATTGACGAGAGCGACCCAGACAGTGACCTCGCCCAACATTGTTCATGCCTTCCAGACGGCCGAGCGTATCCGTGCCCAACACCGATAAGGGATGGCTCCAATTAACGGGTTTGATCCACGACTTGGGCAAAGCTTTTTGGCCTTCTGGGGAGAGGAACAATGGGCAGTGGTGGGCGACACCTATATTGTTGGTTGCAAGCCGGGCGACAGCATTGTTCTACCGTGAGAATTCATTCAACGAGTGCCCTGACTACCATGACCCAAGATACAATACCAAATATGGAATCTACAAGCCCAACTGTGGTCTGGACAAAGTTCTATTACCTCATCGCACGACACCTACATGTATCATGTCCTCAAGAACCATCCAACATGCACCCCTTCCAGAGGCGGGCCTGAAGATCATCCTATTGCATTCGTTCTATCCGTGGCACACCGGCGGCGACTACATGCACCTGTGCAACGAGGAGGACCTCAAGATCATGCCATTGATTAGGGAATTCAACAAGTTCGACTTGTACACCAAATCCTCGCCAGTGCCAGACATTGAGGAACTAATGCCATACTACCAGGCCTAATTGACAAGTACATCCCAGGCAAAGTCAGGTGGTGAGAGAGAGAGAGAGAGAGAGAGAGAGAGAGAGAGAGAGAGAGAGAGAGAGAGAGAGAGAGAGATGGATATTGAGAGAGAACACTCACTCAAATAGCCACCACCACCAGCCCCACCAATCAACATTCTAATGTTATCTCAAGACGTCTCATGTCGCGTTGTTTATTAGGTATTAGGTATAAGTATGAGCGGCGGCAGCAGCAGAATCGCTATCAGTAGCGCTAGTAGTAATAGCTGAAATAGAAATATAAACATTATCTTCTAATTGGAACAAATTGTTAAAATATTCTCTGTAAATATTTATATAACTAATTAAGTAGTATCATCGAGTAAACGTAATTGGAATAATAATTATCATTCATCTAATACATAGTGTAAAACTCGCAAAATAAATATATGATGATGATTAATATATGAATACATTCATATGGTCTTCTCCTTTAAACTTTTCATTCAATACTCTGGCTTTGACTCTCATGGCGCAAGCTCTCTCATAAGCCGTCGATACCTCTAGATAGTTACTTCATTGAGTAGCAGCACTTTAATTGATTCTCCTGCTAGTTTATGCGTCAACTCTGTGTTAGTGTGCCACACGATGTGTCTCTCTGCTTCCTCTTGTGTTAGTTAAATATCGAGCTTAGGTGCAAATTAGGTTTATGCAAATCTGATCGTCTGGATGCTATCAAGGATTCAGGTAGAAATCTGTAATCGAGCTCTCCCACACGTTCAATCCAGTCAATTTTAGGAAACAAGTTTGACATTTGAAATTCGGATGTAATTGATTATTGATGATTTGGAATCCATCAACATTCAGTTTTATATATTTGTCTCGCATCATTAGCTGTTCTTGATTGATAACATTCTATGATTGCCACTTGCTTCATGCTTGAGGCTCAAGATTCTAAATTCATTTGAGAATCTGGCAAACCTCTTGAGGACTGCAGTGTTCAATACTGATGATACGCATCTGGCGCGTCTACTCTTTCCTGTTTCAATAACAATTTATTGCTCATAACTAGGGGTTGCTTTGTTCTTGGCCGGGCGAGGTAATCATGATCTTGGGGCATGGGTACTTTGTGCATTGCTGAAATCACAACCATTGAATTGCTGCTTTTGCCGCTGTTCCTCGATAGATTATCATCATCTGGTGGGGTTGAATTTGGCATAATAACGGACTGAAATTTACTATTGATGATGATGATGTTGATAATAGTGATGAGAGTTGATTGCGTTTATTTGGCCCTGTTGTAGAAACTATTGTACAACATTGGCCAATTGTATCATCTAGAAGGGCGCATTCATCGCTTGAAAATAAATAAAAAGAATAATATATTGTCTCTGTGAATTCATAGGCTTCCAGCTTTCTGAGTTACATGCCTTGTTGTCGTTCTGGTTCTTCTTGTTCTTCCTCTTGTTGGTAACGTCGTCGTCGTCGTCGTCCAACAAAAATTCCAGATCTTTTGCTAGCGAGTCGAGATGAGTATCTTCGGCCTCAATATCATATGAACCATTGTTCATGCTGTCGAAACAATCGTCAATCTCCAAGTTTGTTATCTTGGGTTTGCTCAATGGTTTGAACCAATTTGTTGTTGTCCTTGTTATAATAGCTAATTTTGCCGTATCACTACTATCTATTTGAAATTGTTCTATCGGTTTGTCCAGTCCCAGATCCTCAAACCAATCATCGATGTGACCGAATAATGTATTCAATGAGCTATTGGAGGAGTTTGTCATCTTTGGATATTCATTGTATATTGATGAATATATGAAAATAAATTAGATATATTAATATTCTAATTATGATTTAGGATCATAACGTCAAAAGTAAGACAAATGTGATTACATGTGTCCACTGAACACGAGCCATTGGTGAAAATTCGCGGAAAAAGTAACGTGTTCTATCTGAACTGCAGGACTAGAAAATCCACAAATTCTGCAGATGAGATGCGGCATTGTTTTGTGTGCCAATTTTCGGTAGGATTTTCCAAGCCGTGTCAATTTCCCGACCGAATCTTTGGGCGACTCCATCGAACAGAGCGAATTGACCGAGATCGTTCTGACACAACGATAAACATTCATTATTATTGTTATTTTTCCTATATTCATATAACTGCCAATAGATTTTATTATTTTACTATTAAATTATTGTCCTTATATGATCGCCATGGACATTAGTGAGGCCTTCGACAGAGTCAGGAGGGCAAGCAAGAATGTGGTCGATGTTGTTGCCCTAAATAAAGATAATCATTATTAGATCATCCAGTCCAGATGCTCCTGAAACAAATGACCAAAATGGTCAGGGTCCTAGATCAGTGTCAAGCGTCTTTCAAGGAGAATGAAGAGCTAACATTCTTGAAACTTCGTACAAAGAAGTCCGAATATTTGGTCGTTCCGGACAAGGATTACCTATTGGTGGCAATGTTGAATCCCGCCGATGAGTCGGCAGCCTGATCGAATCGCTTCGTAGATGATAAGCAGCAACACTAACAACCACCAGTCAGTTTAAATATAATAAATGTCTAAATCAAGTAACAACAATAGATTCTTTACAGGGCCATGTTTGATAGTAGACACTATAATTGTGAGAGAAAGCGTCGTAAGCAATTGGAAGTTGGCTGTAGTTATTCTTTTTAGTTGCAGTAAAAGGTAAACCCGAATAATTATATTAGATCGGCGCAAAGTTTATTTTCAATCTATCTAGATGAACATTGTAGCGACATCCCTGATGATATTATTACTATTGTTTTGACGAGGATCGTTATGTTCAATATGGTGATAATATTGATTGTAATAATAATAGTAATATCTGGGGCCATCAATCTTGTGTTGAATTCTATATCCTATTTTCATTATGATTTCAAATATGCAAACAAACAAAGGAAAAGGGAACGGCTATGATTGTGGAGCAGACCATTTGAGAGGATTAGCTGGCCGCTTCTTTGCAACATCAGTTGGGTGGGTATATGGACAATTGTCTAACAAACAATTGGCACCAAAGCGACAGGCTCAGAGGCCTGGTGTGAGAACTTGCAGAGAAGATTGGCACATTTGAAACCATATTTGCATTTTGGAGCAATTGGCTGCTGCAAGGCTCTAAATGACTCGCTAGGTCGATACCTCTTTGTCACCATCGAGTTACTAACAGTTCCGCCAACTGAATGGGTGAACGGGCAGGCTGGCCGAGCGCAATTTGGATTGAATTTGCAGGGTGGATGAATGTATAGACATTTGTTGCCAAATCTGCAGTTCGGAAAGGTCCTACAAGGTATCGTTGGATGATAATAGGAGCATTCATCGCCCGCATTACAAGATGGCCAATATTTACATCTTTCAGCAGTTTGTTTATCACCATCCTTTGATTGCTCACCTTCGTGCGCTGATCTAGTGTCGTCATCTCCCGTCCACCATCATTATCGTCATCTTCAACAATGCTACTCATATCATGGTCCTGATCTTCATTATCCTCGCCGCCGCCGCCACCACCACTACCCGCATTCTCATAATCTTCTTTGTTTTCATTTGCAGTATTGGCCGGCCGCCTTCTTTGAAGCCTTCAAAACGAAGATCTACTTCTTGTTTACGTCGTGCCTTGTTGTTGTTGTCCTGATGTTGATGTTGATGCTGTTGTTGTTGTTGTTTTGTATTCTGTGGTTGCTGTTGTTTTTGGCCTTCATTATTGTGTGGTTCTTTGTGATAGTGGTTAAAATCGTCCTCGTCATCATCATCATCGCTGTAATCTATTTCTTCAAGATCGCTATCAATATCATCATCGTTTTTCAGCCCTTGGCCGCCTCCTTAAAGTCAAATTTTCCACGTTTTTTCGCTGGTTGGTCTAATTTATCCATATTAAATTTTCAATAATTATATACGAATATATATGTATATAGATTGGGAGATTTATATAATATGAGAAATAGGTAAGATAATTGCATCAATATTATTAGGTGAGAATAATATCATATCAAGCGCGCGAACATGAACGACGCCATTTGCATTTATTTTTTCTTCTTCCACTTCTCGCTTTCGCTTTACTGTTTTATTTTGACTCGTTTCGTTGGCTCTACGCAACGCTCGCAGGAACAGAATATGTGAGGCAGTTGTTTAGCCTGCAGGACCAGGCGCGCCTTCATCGAGCATGTGTTTTGTGTTGACGAGCGAGCGAGCAGAGCATCTGCGACGGGCAGAAGCAACGAGAGCGAACAACACTCGCAGACCAAACGCACAAACACATTGAGATTATTCTATTGCGTCGTTGCAAATGCTGCTGCTTTGTGTCGTCGTCGTCGCCAGCCGGGCAGCAGCAGCAGCAGTGGCCGCCGTCGTCGACGACGACGTCGGTCGGTCTCTGTTTCGTTGAGAGCGAAAAAATAAAATCATATCAAATCCCGAGATCGACCAAAAAACATATTCTATTCATTATTCTCTCACTCGCTTTCTTTCTTCTCTCTCACTGTTACTTCTCTCTCTCTCTCTCAATCTCTTGTCAGACGAACTGTAATAAAACCGAAAGGCCAACCAGTATCTCATAAGCATCACCACCAACAACCTCGACATCGACATCACCGCTATTATATTATAATCTTCACATCATCGATAAAATTACTCCAATTCGTACAATCTAACTGGCCGCCACATACGACGATAATAAATCGACGACCACGACGAAGACGAACAGCCAACCGAATGAATCAATCGATCGATACATCGATCATTCAGTCAGTCACTCAGTCAATCTATTAATTAATTAATCACACACACTCTCAGACACACCCACATATTTATCATCATCCTTGTCCCTCACCTTCTCAATTACCACATCAACAAAGAAACGTCATCCAAACTATATTAACTACACATCCACATCACCATTATCTTCACCATTATCACTAGACAAAACGTTCTACTAAAATCTACCAAAATTAACTTCAAAAACTTTGTCAAAATTAATCGCCAACCAACTATATCATTATTATTATTATTATTAAATAATAATTCTAAAAAAGTGACCAGACTTAAAAACCAAAATGGCTAACGTGAATATTAATCGTAACTTAAGCGATCAATTTTATCGCCATAAAATGCCTAAATTGGTCGCTAAAGTTGAAGGTAAAGGTAATGGAATTAAAACTGTTATAGTAAATATGCCTGAGGTTGCTAAATCGTCAATAGACCGCCCATGTATCCAAACAAAATATTTTGGTTGCTTAATAAAGCCCAGGTTAATTTTGACAGCAAAAGTGAACGTTACATTGTCAATGGTTCCTCACGATCCAAACAAATTGCAAGATTTATTGGATGGTTTCATCTCAGAAATATGTACTCTGTCAGAATTGTCAAAACCCGGAGACAATATTGTCTGTTAATAAAAGGAAGGAAATAATTGGTACCACCTGTATGGCCTGTGGTCATGCCGGGACAATACCATCGGCCAATGATCGGGTTGCCTCCTACATTCTAAAGAATCCACCCCTGCCGGCGGCCGTCGTGCAGCGGCCGCCTCAGCCCCAACGGCGGCGGCGCGCCGCCGCGGCCGCTGCCGCCGATTCATCTGGCACCACAACCACCCTAAACACTTCGAATAATAAACAAGACGATGATGAAGAGGATTGGGGCGAGGACACCAATGAGGACGCTGTCAGGAAGCGTATGGATCAATTAAGTGCCGGCGCCAAGAGTCTTATGCTCAATGATGACCTAGAGAAGACACAAGATGAAAGATTGCAGATATTTTTGAATTTGTTGAAAAGAAAGCTAAGACATGCGACCTGACGGTTGCAGAGAATCAAAAGCTATCAAATCAGAAGCTGATCGATTGGATATTAGTGATAAAGCAGTAATAGTCCTTTGTGAGGTATTATTATTTAAAGATAATCTAATTGAAAAAATCAAATTATATAAGAATTTGTTCCTTAGATTTACGCATGAAAACCACAAGGCCCAAAGATATCTATTGCGTGGAATTGAATTAACAATATCATCCATGAAAGAACAATTATTGCTCTAAAGTAACAATGATATTTAATATATTCTATGATTTGGAGATAATAGTCGAGGATGTCTTTGGAATGGTACGCTATGGGCCAAAAGAAGAGTAACAAATTGGATGAGACATCATTGGAGATCATCGAGAAGGCAACGCCGTTCGTCAAATGGTTGAATGAAGCCTCGGAGGAATCAGACGACGACGAGGACGAGAACAATAAAGTTGATATTGATTTTGATGATAGAATAGTTGGCGACGCCATTAAAGTGGAACAAGATAAGGTGGCCAACAAATCATCTAACGCTCATAATAACTCCTCCTCCTCTGGCACCTCATCGTCAGGTAGCACCAGTGCGAATAAAACAAATCAGGATAACAAGAGCACGAACAAGGCGACAAGTGGCCAGCCTGCCGAAGATGAGATTGACATTGATGCAATTTGATTATCATTATCATGAGATAGCTGCCAAATCAGAGCATACCTGTATATATATATGTACACATATATGAGATAAACGAAGAAGAAGAAGAAGAAGAATAAATAGAACAACAACAACAAAATCAGCAAAAAGAAGATCAAGAAATTAATTAATGAAAATTAATAATAAATTGTTTGTTTGTCAATTTATATGAAGATAAAATCGCGCAATCTAAACAAGACTGATGATTTGTTTGTTTGTGTGTGGGATTAGGCTCAATTTGCATAAAGGCCGATAGTGATTGTTGTTCGTAGAGAACGTCGACAACAATTGATATCAATCTCTATTTCCATGATGAATAATAATCGAGTCAACATGTTGTAACTATGACGATCGTCTGAGCCACTTTCACTACACGACATGATTTAATGTAATTCTCTCTGTATCTATACCACAACATCAGCGACAACAAACATAAGAGAGCCACCACAAACAAGCAACTAATGAGCTTATTGTGCCATTGATGATGGATGATCACAAGAACTAGACATCTTAATATGAGAGCTCCCACTCGTTCGTTTTTACGTGTCTCTCATAAGCCGCTTTAATGGTATGTTAAAACTGATGATGAATGAAGGAATTAAAGAAAGAGTGGAAGGGGGAGGATTTTGGCCACTTATGACAGAGGCTAACAAGTTGCCATTAGTGTTGGTTTGTTTTCAACACTGAACTTGACTCGAGTTGGAGGTCAGTCTGATCAACAATTTCGCGATTTCACGCAACGAACACCATCAACCACCACCTTCCATGAGCGATGACGAACAAGCCGACAAAAGTCGTCGTCGTCATCTTAGTGTCTGTTAATGTTCTAGTGCTCGAGAAGTCCCAAAATGGATCCCAGTCGAGCTGTTAGCGAATATCATTCAAGCCAGAAAGTGCTGAGCCGTCCATAGGCGGGCTCGAGACGGCATTCATCAGCCAGCTGGCAGGTGGTGTTTCGCCCGTCTTCTAACTACTGGCGTCCGATGGCCGCCCACGCGCGCCTTTCCATTAAACTAACGCGTTGCGCGCGCGCGCGCGCGCTCGCTCGCCTCGTCCCAAGTCAGGCGGAGAAATGGATGTGTTTTCGTTGAGATTTGCTTGTTATGTTGTTTGTCCCACTACTACCTGTTGCTTGTTTTATCTCAAACACCATCACAAACGCCAGTGTGTTGTTTGAATCCAATAGGCATCCATGTGAGCGCTAGGCTTCAGAGAGTTGTCTGGGTAGCTCTATCTGGAAGCAGATTGTTTGGCCTCTGAGGAAAAAAAGTGAATCAAATAACTGGCGCGGCTCAGCTCCCAATTCCGCTGCATCCCAATTGAATGTGTACTATTTTAGTAATTAGAATACAGATACATATTTTATCTCCATCCACAAACGCCTATCTCAATTGCGAACTTCCTGAGCTATATTATTAGAGCTCCCTGAGACATATTGAAAGGATATTATCCACACAATAATGCGCCTCTATTTACGCATGGCAAACAATACAGCCAAATTTGAATTGAACTGAAGACAATAAAGTGAACAGTGAATTGAAAGTATTTCATTTGTGATAATTATTAGTTAAATAATCAGCAGCACCTACATCGGCGCTACTGATCACATCAACAATGAGGAGTTTCACGGGAATCACGCACTTGACTGTCGCCAGTCTACTGATCTGCAGCGTATTGGTTTCAAGTCAACAACAGCAGCAACAAACTCAACCTATCTCAAGTCGAGCAGCTTTCCTGAGGGCCCAAAGGGCTTCACGCCAACAACAACAACAGCAGCAACAACAACAACAGAATCAATCATCATCAGCCCCAAGTGAACCCACAACTAACATCAACAAGCCTCCGCAAATTGAAACCTCAAAGCCCGCTGTCGCAGTTCGCCCATCAATCCACCGCCTCCGCCTATCGCCATCGCCATCGCCGTCGCCGTCGCCAGCTTCAACAAACCAAATCCAAAAAGAACCCCCATCAGCATCATCAGCACTCGTCGAATAGGACGACGAGGACGGCCGACATCTTCCAGAATGGCGAGGGTTACAACATTTTCGTGACAAACACTTGCGAGCCGGAGCTGATGCATGTGAACATCAAGACGAGTCGCCCATTCAATGGTGTCATCCACACCAGAAACCAGCGCAACAAGTCAATGTGCATTGTCGAGGGCAAACAACGAGACTGGAATTCAGCTTGGACATCTCACATGTGCTCAACACTAAGGACCCAAATTATTGTGGCGTCGAAGGCTCGCCGAGAGTCGCCCGACGACAAGGATCAGCTTTCGGTGGTGATCGCCGTGAGAGTCCATCGAAACATTGAGCTCTCTGACGACAAGTTTTTCCTATTGAACTGCACTAAGTAAGTAATTAGTAACAATACTCTCCACATAATCTCCTAGACAGGATGTGTGACTAACGTAAATATCAATCAATTATCTATACGCCTGCAGCCGGTGCCGAAATGCCGATTGCTCGCCACCAAAGTCGGCCGACCTCACGGCAAACGACGAGGTCGATAGACCAAGACCAGGTTCGGGTTTGGGCTCGGGCGAAGTCGAGGGCGACGCCAGGCCTCCGACTGTTAAGCCCGATGAGTGCACTGTCTGGAAGTTCCCATGGCTCATTACACTGCTCTGGTGTATGGGAATCCTGTTAGTGGCTATGACCATCTCGCATTGTATTATGTGCTCGTCGTTGGTTTGCCGATGGGTCAAGACGGAAGTTGAGGAGAGGGAAACCGAGTGTCTACGAGGGCGCCACGACGGACGACGAGGACAGCCTATACAACAAGAAGACCCACCCGCTCAGGATAGACTACGACAATCGAGACATCTACAAGACGAGCACAATTATGCGCTCCTACGATCTGACGAGGTCCAGGCAAAGCCGCGCCGCTCACGGAGACAGAAATAGGTAACTATAAAAAGTATCCCACAAAACAAATTAACACCTACACTAATCACTCACACATGAATATACAGACTCTGCCGGCTAATAGCATGGCGAGAGATGTACTCAATAAAATTTGTACAAATCACCGCCTCATAGTGTGATTTCCAATCTCTATCAACTAATTAGTTGTCCTTATATAAACCAATCAGCGAGTACTGAATGTCGTTTGTATCTATCCGAAAGGTTCAGTCATTAGAGTAGTTGTTGGCTATAGAATTCTACTTAATTGTCAACAGATACAATCACTGATGAATATATGATAATTGTTCTCATTGGATGTGTGTTTAATTTGGTTTTAGGTTGATTTAGTTAGGTTTTGTTGAGATGAGTCAAAACGTTGTACGAGAATCAATCGGGTTTGTTTGTTTGTTTGTTTGTACAACAAGTGAACAGATGCTAAAGATGATGTCGCTGTAGTTGTTCTTGTCTGTAGTCATGATTAATTGTTGGCTCTTAAGATGGCGCTCGAGTATTATCCTCATTAATATGTATATATGATAGTATATGTAAATTGTTTCATCATTTGCTATCATCCTGTATTGTTTTCCGAACATTAATCCGATATATTCAATTTTTTAGTTTGTCCATCTGTATTTTCACATGACTTCGCCCGAGCGAATCATCTCCTGCTGGTAGACGGCCAGCACAATGGAGAGAATGTCCAGCACGGCATTGCCCACGACGGCCACCGCCTGCGACTGCACGACGGCCACAATCACCAGGACGGTGAGGATGATGGCGAAGGTGAGCAACAGTTGCCGATTGTCTCGATAGGCGCCGATGATGCCGATGATCAGAACAATCAACTGGATGACGAGGATCACCACATGATTTGTGTTGCTCCTATTCCTCTGCAACTCGGGCAATAGATTCATTATGGTCATAACGAATCTGGCATTGTTTTCATTCGACATTATGACGATTAGTTCATTGGATTCATTTAGTGAGTCTATATAGAACATCAGTGGAGATGGAACTTACCCTGATCAAGAGGATGATCAATAGAGAGTATTTGACGGGCAAGTAGAGACTCATTTTGTTGTTGTTGTTGTTTTCTGGGCAGTAAAGCACAATACACACTAATCAATGCGATTTGATTTGATTCGATATGATATGATATTGATTGCAGTATTAGGAGCAATGGATTTGGTTTGAGTTGGTGAATTAATTAACTATTATTGTATTGTAAATTGAAGACGTCACTCGTCAAACTAAGTAATTTTTCTTTTTTCTGTTTCAAGTGATTGAATACAAACACCAGTCTGTTCAAATCTAAGTATATTCTCCCCACTTGTATTGCCTCACCTCAATATGGTGTCTCTACAATCTCTTATCTCTCTTTCTCACTACGTTGAAGTGTGACGATTTGCTTACTCTATAGGTTTGCTCTTAGGGATATTTACTCGTTTTGTTTGTTGGTGATGTCGTCGTCGTCGTGATTAGCAGAGACTATTGCAAAACACTTGAGCTTCAATCTAACTGTTGATTATCGCGTAAATTAACAAAGATGTGGGGTTGTTTGTGCAGTTTTGCAGGTGCGCGCGTGTTGCTTTAATTACCTTTGAGTTTATGTTTTTAACTAGCGACTTGAAATGTGGAAGAGCAAAAAAAAAATGAGGCTTCACATGAATCAACTTGTGCTGTCTATTCGTTTATCGTTACAGTGCCAATTGCGTGTCTGCCTGCCCGCCTGCCTACCTACATCCCAGAAAGTGCCTGGCGCCGATGCAGCTTTCGCTTAATGTGCCCGCCTTAAAATACACAGCCTATGAGAGCCGTTTGGCCCGCCCAAGCAACAAACAAAACTGAGATGAAACATTCAATGAGATGCATGGCCGCCAGAGCCATAAGAGAGAGAGAGAGAGAGAGAGAGAGAGAGAGAGAGAGAGAGAGAGAGAGAGAGCCTCGCCGGAGCCATTGGCGGGTCGTGCCATTTGGCTCTTGCAATTTCCATTCGGGTCTGTAAACTTGGCTTGCATCAGCACAACGAGACATTAGGCAGCCATCTTGACGTTGCTGTCGTTGTTGTTGTTCTCTCGTTCATATGTTGTTTTTAAAGTGACCCAATCATCAACAACAAGCTGGTTTGAGTGCGCAAACGCCACAATTACAGTATGCTCAGGCGGCGGCGGCGGATATCGCCCAACATCACTCCGGAGCCCACTATTAAGGCCTGTCGGTCCGTCTGGATGGAACCTCAGCCGGCCGACAGACTGACGCCTATGGAATGGAGAGCCGGCTGACTGGTCAGGTCGGGGATGTCCGCGGCCGAGCCATGCGAACTCGAGCAACAATCGACGAGGACGATGACTAATGACACTCCGCGGGGGTTGTTGTCGTCGTCTCCGGAGTTGTGGGAGACACAACACTTCTGGCCGGCGGCGCGCCCTCGGCAGCCATCGCCAGGAGACATCTCAGACGGCGCGACAGACTCGATGAAGACGACGATGACGACGTTGAATAATTAGCACCCCCAAAGGCCTCACCGAACGAGTAGCCAAAGTCTTCTTTGCATCTTTCGTGGCTCATCTGGCGAAACGAAAGCCGAAAGTCACTTCGATGGCCTCGCGAACGCCCTACACGATCGCGGAAATGCAAGCCTGGCCGAGTGCAAATTGCAGGTGCACACCTGCACTTGAGAATTCACCTGAAGCGGCGGCGGCGGCGGCGCAGCCGACACCAACATCCAAGTTGGAGGAATTACATTACTGGCGTCTCATTGATGAGCTCCGCCTCTCTCGAGATCGGCCTCCAGTTTTAGTATCATCTGGTTGGTGTTGTTATTGTCGGGGCAGAGAAGTTCTTTCTCTGTGTCTCTTCTGACTTCGTCTAAAATTCGAACCAACCACTTGCACACGCAACAACAGGTGCATCTTATTCCACTCGTCCGATAGATTCTCTGCCATTAATTAAGGCTCAATTCGAGAGGCTCAAACAGAACAGACTAAAGCTCTCGTGCGTCCACAGTCTGGCAGTCGTCGTTTCATTGGCTCATTGCCCGGAATACTCGCCAGAGATGCCTCAGAGCAGAAACAACATCCACCCGGATGGCCGCCCGTCCACTTAAGGTTTGGTTTTGGTCAATTCCCTTGGAGGGCCGACCTCCAAATGGAAACGTAATGACTGAAGGGAAAGCAAGTTCCTGTACCACAATAGGCTGTCGCCGCCGTTGCCGCCTCCAAAACATCTGGCAAACATCTTGACCAACAAGAAGAAGTAGAAAACACTAGGAATGTTGTCGGCATTGGCCAAACTGAGACCTTAAGTTTGGCCAATGCCGAGAAGTGGGCTGTTTTCAACATTGAAAAATTAGTCTTGCGTCTTCCCACTAGTCTACTTCCATTATATTCCTCGGAAAGATAGAGCCATAAACGAACAATTTCCATGCGAATCTATGCGAATACCGCAATCGAAATATTATACATATTGTACTTCGGCCCAACACCTACTACTAGCCATGGTGAGATGGACGATCGACGTATCTAGTCTGTTGATCGTCTCATCCATCAACATTTGTCTAGCGTGGTCGGCCACATTATGAAACGATGTCCGCCAGAAACGCCCAACCAATAACAACATCTGTCCACCTGCTCTCATTGTTCGTTGCATGTGTGGTTGTCTTTGTTGTTGTTGTTGTTTCATTTGTTGAATTTACATTTCCGATGTGAACACCCAAATGGCAAACACACATGTTGAATGAACCCATCCCGAGGCGAGCCAACGACTGGCAATGATTCGCTCAGTGCCAAGCTGTAAACAACCACCTCGGCCAGTACTGTGGTGAATTCAACCGCGTCCAATCATGTCAGGAGCTCTTTCCGCGCTGAGACCATCAGAAGGAATCCAAGTTGGCTCGGATTGCAGGTGATCTCTGTGGAGTACACCTCAATGGTCTCGAGAAACAGGTTTGACATTGCCATTGAAGACAACAAGCATCCAAGGGGACAGGCTGTTCCTCTCTTCTGATGAGCTCATCACTAGGCTCAAATCCAATAGAAAGTGTTTTCCAACATTCGTGTTTACTTTCTTATCGAGTTCTGTTCGTCTGGTACTATATCCCAATCAGGATACATGTAAATATGAGTAGGAATGTGAACCATACTATCGTTTATTATATAGTAAAGCATTAGTCCTCAGTTCTATCTGGGACTTGTTGTTGTTGTTGTTGATGATGATGATGATGATGATGATTATTATTATGATTATGATTATGATGATATGAGTAATGTCAAGTTTCGCCAGTGGTGGTGTTGGTATCAGATCCCATTCGATGAAGAAGAGGCAATTCCATGGTGAAGATTATTTGCTCAAACTTGACTTCTGAGTTTGTAGTGGCCTGAATTTGTTTTATATTTTTCGCGTGCGAAAATGGCCACGTTTATCGGCTCCTTCGCACGCCCTTCTCGAAACAATTCATCATCTCATTGATTAATCTTTCTTCAATTTTATAACAAACAATATTATCACCAAAGATATCATCAGATCATGGATATCAATGAGATAGCCCGCCAGATCATTGATCAATCAGAGTCGTCCGCCGTCCTCCGGATGCTGGCCAGAAGCTGGTCGAGTTAATCCGACAAGACAAATTGAAGATATTTGAGATTGTCTAGGGGCCTGATCCAGTCCTTACGAATGGCTCACACGAAATTAGATTAAAGGGAGTACAGTTACTAGTCGATATTATTAAATCTTTGCCGAATGATATGCTGAACCAAAAAGAAATCGAAGTGCTCAGCGAATTTGTTTGCTTGAGATTGATTGACCATAAGACCATGGAGACCACGACACTCGAATGTCTTTCTATATTTTCTTGATAACAAAAACAAACCAGCCTAAATACAATAAGAAATTATTAGAATTTATTAAACAAAGGTCTCTGTTAAGAGGATGGACATTGAGTCCCGGCATCAAGTTTATGAAATAGTTAAAAAGATAATCCACGACAGGCGCCAGGTTCCTAATACTATAGACAGCGACATCATCTATGCCTTGGTTCATATCATTGACGGTGAAAATAATCCTCGTAACTCTGATCCTCTGCTTTGGTATTGTTAACTATATACTCAAGAACTTTGTCGATCTCGAGCCCTATATTGATGATATATTCGATTGGTTATCCTCATACTATCCGATCGACTACACACCCAGCGAAGCAAGCGAAATGGTTAGCATACAAAGATCAGATCTTGTTCGTGGCCTCTATGATTGTTTTTATGCTAGTCCTCTACTTTCTGAGAGCCTCCAAAACATTATTATTGGAAAAATTGGAATCCAATCTGATGTCTGTCAGGATAGAATCACTAAAGTGAAACTCTGTTAGATGCTACGAGGAGGAGTTTCCATTGAATACAATAAAGAACTACACGAGCACTTTGTGGACGGCGATCCGAATGACATGCCTAAAGAAGTCAAATCTAGTCGACCCTGACTATCTGGATATCTGTCTCAAGACACTTACAGCATTGTCCAAGAAAATAACCGAGAACAATAGTTTATATCACACTTTCATCAGCGACATGTATGAGGAACTATCCATCGCCATAAGGAAGCCAGAGCTTGAACTTTCCGAGCCGGCCATCAAATTACTAACCCATGCAGCCCTACCGAGTACCTCTGCTTTTACTCACATCCTAATCCAAATGTTACCCATAACTTTGAACGCTCTATCTGTTGATGACTTGCGACCACCGCCAGGTTTAGCCTATTTGTTTGAGCAATTACACAAGCGGCATCGGCGGCGGTTTGTCTTGATGTCGCTTCTCAAACCTCATGTCTTGCTCCTGACACTGAAAGTAACAAATTTAGTTCGCACCAATGCAGATGCGTTACGACTATTGAACAGCTTAATTTGTTTGGACTTGGAACCGGAAAGATTATGTTGATGATGTGATTTGCAAACTATGGACCAGTTTCAACAATTTAGCCTAGATTTAGAGGAATGCCTAGCTTTAATATGCCACAATCACAATCGATTGGATATAGTCTTCGCCAGTCCAACCCTCCTGAACTATTAACCAGAGAGACGCTAACCTGAAGATGATCGAAACATTTGCTGATTTGAATTATCATCTGGCAATGATGACAACATCATTGGAAAGCCCTCTAAGAAGTCCAGATTTCGCTTTACCTTAGATTGCTATTGATCGACCTGGATAATTGTTCAAGAAACGATATCGACTCGATAGATCAATCGGTATTGAACGATTTCCTCACAAAGCTACGTGATTTAGCGCCGACGTTGAGCCAAGATAGAAAGTTAATTGACAAGATTGTACAACTGCATGCAATTGTTATGAACAACAAACTCAACTCTGATCTCCTAACTCCCATTCTTATGGATTATTTTGGCCTGGGTTACTGCCAAAAATTGATTCCAACCTGTGATGACCAAATAACAAACAGTTAAGAATGTCTATTTACCAATCTTGCAGTGGATCTTCAAGTCCCTTGTCATAAGAAATCATCCACTGGCATCGCCGATAATTAATCTATTGCTCAATTTTATAACATCAGATAAAGTGAGCAAGAGATTGCCACGCCAGGAGCTTCGAATTGTTCCGCAGTGATAGTTTCGGATGATGATACGAGTGAAATATTCAATAGTAATAAATAAGGAATATCAGAAGTTTATACTTCTACAAGCAAAAATTCTACATGCAAGTAAGCAAAGAGGTCAGAGATACGATATGAATTACAACCAGACAACATGAGAAAAATATACTACTCTGTTGTCTAGCCCTACTAGTTCCTCTACTACCTAAGTCGGTCTACAAGAAAGATGTCGATTGGTTGACTCAGAACTCTGAAAACCTTTCACTATTCGATGTCCATCATTTGTCCGGTGAAGGCAACTCAATGGAGGCGTGAAACTGGGGAGGATCTTCCTCTACATGATTTATAGTTGCGCTGAAATCCTGATATGCAACTCGGAGATGCCGAGTTTCCTAACAAGTTTAAAGTTGAAATATGCCTCAAACACGCGCAAATGCCACAACCCTTAAGGTACGAGTGAAAGCTCTGTCCTGTCTGGCAAATATGGCCAAATCTATCAAGCATACTGACTTATTGCTTATTGAGATCGAAAGCTGTCGACGAACCTCCGAAAGTGTCTCTCAGATAAGAAAAAGGTTGGTTCAGACAGGCGGCTGCTGAGGCTAGGCTAAAATGGACAGTGGTTGGGCAGCCGATAGGATCTTAGATTGTATTAATAGGTTGTTTGTTCCAATTGCATTTGTTATAATTGAGACTTTTCTGTTTTCTTTAATATACAACAAAATTGAAATAAAGACTTTATGTTCCACAGATGCATGCGTTTATAACACCTAATAGATTGTTGTTCTCAAGGGCAGCGGCAACTCGTTCCTTATCGTTTAGTTGCTTATTGTGTAGGCTTCCTCGGAGTCATGAGTACCTGATGATATCCTCACATCAACCTTCATCTCGGCCGGGAGGTTCTCAGGAGTTTGACTTATGATGGATAAGCCTATCAGCGTGGTGCCATACTACAGCGATTAATAGTTGAGAGAGAACTCTATTGTGATTAGCTTGGCTTGGGATCTATCTTAATATGATCCTCTGACTACGTTTAATTCTTCAAGTGATAATGGATGCTCTGGGTCTTTGATGTCCTTGATGAGATCAAACATTTCTGTATCGTATCGAGGATCCTCAACATTATCGTCGAAGTCGCTCGGTTTGAGTTCTCTCTCGCCCGATCTAGTATAAAACGTCTGAGCCCTATTGTTCAGAACCATCGCGATCCTTCTTGATACTGAATATTGATATTATTAATAAAAAAACAAGGTGGATGAATGTTAATAAGAGAAGATTGACAGTTCTCGTTTTGTTTATATTTCTTGTCTCATAAAACAACGTGCGCTGATTGTGTGACCTTCATGCTGGCCTCCTGATAACCGAACTTCGTCGTGTCGAATTTGTTCATTTTGCTTTCTTACCGAACTGGAATCCCAAAGTATCATTTCATAATTACATTAGTTTATTAAAGAGAGCTAAACGACTTAATAGTGGTGAAAAACTGTCATGGGCAATTCTTTATCATCCAGTCACATGCATCAAGATTCGCTGAGTTGGATCGAGTAAATTTCTGATTCCATATACATTGAGAGTCTCCTGGTAAAAAAGACCAATTGCGACCAGCTATCATTTGAAGGGCATAGATTCTAGTCTCATTGTCACCATCTTCTTGATAATCAGCTTTCTTCGCTCCAACATAGCCTTCTCGGCAAAATCCCTATGAATGATCACTGGCTTCTTGCCGAAACTAGAACTAAACTCGCAGCAATCTTTCTCATCGTTGTAGACACTAAATTGTATGGCCAAAAATATTGAGAAGATCCTTCGTTCTGTCCTCACTTACTTTTGAGCCATTCTGGACACAATATTTTGCTTTAAATAATCTGGATGGGCGATGTTTGTGCCACGAGTTGAGCAGAACCTCTTCAAAGCTTTCAACAACCCTATCTGCAGCTGAGCTATCACAGGCGCATAAGCTATAACTAGAAGTGGGTATTCCATTAATTGAGGCAATCTTTTTAAGGCAGTCAAGTGGTGTCCATTCATGTGGTCTCATACATCCTAAATACAATCTTGAATAACATATTATTCTCCTAAGTTCATTTGTAGTTAAAAATTTTGTACTATGGAATTGTTCTCCATGGAGGAAAGGAAGATTTGCTATTAAATTAAGTGCCTCGAATAGAGACCGATTTGGACTATCAGGGACGTTATCTTGATACTGGACTAGTAAAGAATTCAAGCAATCGCGAAGACACCCCATAGTTAATTTCATTTCTCTCACTACGCCTATCTCGTAGTTATCTAGTCCGTTGACCGGCGATCCTTCAGGCGAGAGAATGACTTTGAACGGTAACTTTGGGTATAGTCTCTAGTTGTACATGTAAGCTCATACATTGAATAGACAAGAAATCTTACACTACCCTCAAGGACCTCAATACATCTACGGCCCTCAATCCTTTGGATGATCATATCTTGACGTACCGATTTAAGTCTGTCGAATACAAAGTCACAAATATGCATCCAGTCATCGTTTCTCAAACAAATATCTAAAAGAAGATGACGTAGACAGTGTTTCAAATGAGCTCCACGGTCTGAGATCTAGGGGATTGATGAATGTTTTACCAGCCGCAGATCGGCTGAACTCTTTCATGGCGAGCTTGGGATCCACTTTAAGCGGGCTTTGTATCTGGTATAATTTCGTATCTGCTCAGTCTCTTCTGCCTCTGTCTCTCCTCCATCTCTTTGAGATGTGCACATACGAGTACACAATCCAACTGGTATCGAATCTCCGGGTCTACCATGTGGATCTGGGCCGCTTGCCATCCTTGTAAATTTCTTCATAATTAAGTTCTAAATCAAAATGATTGCTGCTCTCGTCATCACTATCTGAATACATGGTGATATACAATACAGAATTAGTTAGTCAAAGTCACCTCGTTGTTGTTCATTCCCTTTCCTTGGTCATCAATAAAATTGAGTTACACCAAATGATGGAAACATATTAGATTCATGAAATAAAAATGGTCTCCAAATAATTATCCTTCAAGATGATAAAAGTGTTTCGGTTCAATCTCACTCGTCGGAATTGAATCCGACAAGTTTTAAATGAAGCCCAACACAAATTCCAGGCACGTGACACGAATGTGCCCAACAAGCACAGCATCTTTGAGCCTTAGTGGGCGACCTAAAACCCGGCCTAGAAGAGGCGCACTTTGTCTGTAGCTTCGTCTGTTCAGACGGACGATTATCATTCCCTACGGCAGAATTGATTCAACTCAATTATGTCACCTGAAGTTGAAGCCTTTGACACAATTAGTTAATTATGAATTAGATCGATATTCAGGCATTCTAGGAGGATAATAGAGTTAGGTGGCACATTTTAGGCCGAAATTGAGCGCTCATTTGCTTTTTGTTTACGTTTTGGCGCTCAAAATCGGCCCTCTGCGGCAGCCGGCGGCATTTGCCAAAACTCAACACGCGCCTAACTCAACTCCACTTTTTTACTTGTTGAGTTCATCAAGTCCATGCTGAAGTAAAAACCATCATTGTGACCAACCTTAAATTATTATCACTATATTCATTGATTGAACTATTAATAACTATTAAATATTTATACACACTATTCGAAACACCATGAGCGAACCAGGGAGCCCAGAACCTTGACGGGCCGAGGGCAACAACATCAAGGACCTATTGATGAGCTCGAGGATAGCATGGAAGATGTGGGCCAGATCAAGAGGCAATTCATGTCCAGGGATAATGCCTGAAGATGAGGAGTTCAATTCGTCGCAAGTGCCTGTCGACACTGTTACCAAGAAAGAGGTACAAGATCTCATTGAGTCCATTCCCAAACCCATGGTCCAGAGGCCCTTACAGCCGGGTTCGTCTCCCATCCGACGAGGAAAAGCGATTCCTTTGCTGGAATAATACTGGTATCATTAGAGCTCAATTTGGACATGACGATCAAAGTATCGATGTTATGTTTCATGACACTGAGAAGCACTCCTCAGTAAATTTCAAGAATGAACCCAACTATACTTTCGGATCGATCTCCGAGGATTGTGTTGTTGTCGGATCCAATGGAAAATACGGCACAGGTCCTCGTCAATTCACGGCATTAATTTGCTAGAACTAAATCGGGACAACCGAGAATGGGAAATCGAATTGCCACATGTTGAACTTATTGAGGCCCTGACGGCGGTGTTGGCTTCATAGCTCTCTGCAACTGACCAAAGAAACTTGAGATTATTCACAAATGCAGGCATGCAATCCTACTTATTCACACTACCTGGCCAGATACTTTGTATGACGGCCTACGAGAGGCAACTAATGATAATTTATCACAATGGAGCGGGTCACTCGGACGATCAAAATCTGAGCATGTTTGTGTATCACATTGATATATTTAACAATATTGTACGTCAAGTTCATGGAAATGTTCCTCTTGCCTTGAGCAAACGTTCCCCATTATCCTGGGCTGGCTTCTCCGATGAAGGCTCGCTCTGCACCTACGATTACAGTGGAATGTTAAGGATATATCAGAAAGAGATAGGTAGATCGTGGTTCCATTATTTGACTTACGCGAGCTTACTTCATGCATTGACCACTTCTGTGGTGGTGTAAACTGAGCTAACTCAAGCCGTCAAGGCGGTCAGATGTAAACGATCGAGATACCCCTGATTTCTCTACTGAAACCTGTGAAATGCTCTCGTTTAGCTTTTACCTAATGTGCGAGATGGACACCGACAAAGGCAAGCTCGAAGAGGAGCATGTCAGATTGCGTCTTGCCGAGTCATCATACAAACGAATGAGCAAAATCGAGGGCTCTTCGCCCATTTGGCTGATACAGCCCAAGATCTCGAATGAAAACTATTAGTCAATACTATATTGCGTCTATTCGCAATGTATCTCAAGGAGAACAAAGAGGAGCAGGCTAAGAATTTGGTCTCCATATGATGCCCAGAGATCATATGAGCAAGCTAGCCGAGTTCGCATGGAAGATAAATCGTCCACAACATTTCATTGATTTACAATAATGCCATCGAAGAAAGGGAACAGCTAGAGGTCGAGATTAAGGCCAGCCAGGAGCTTGAGGTTAATGATGATGTCGCTAGTGTGTCTTCCATGGCGAGCCCACATAGAGAGCTGAGAAGAGAAATCAATGGCAACAATAACGGCTACCGTAAGCTTGATCAGAGTCCAGATAAATTGAAGCCTATTCCATTGGACAAACTGACAACAAACAATAGATTAGACTATGACAATAGACTTTTATCCATCGATGACGAGTCTTGCGATGAGAATGATGTTAAACGCGCCAAGAGGACAAAAATCAATCAACCATAACCTGTTCTCTAAGAAACGACCGAGAAACGCTTAATTAACGACGATGCCTAATACACTGGTAGAACAAGTGAAAGAGAGCAGCAAATAGAAAGACAGAGGACCACGACCTCCTTTGAATGGAGTCTATGTGTTATATATATTATATTATAATCAACTTGTGTAATCGAAAATACGTCCAGTATAATAAAGTCTCCTTGTCGTATCTGAAAGGATGGGGAAAAATTGATTAAATTTTAGTATTCAGGTCGGCGGATTTGATGAGGACCCTTTACATTGTCTAACATCACAAGGAACCTGTAAAAAGGAATATCAATGAGGTGAGAAAAGAAAAGGCTGGAGCCAAGATACTACTAGCATGGGGCTACCACGGCAATGCACACCATTGTTTAACTATTGATATTCTGTTATCATGATTAACTTATAGTCTTTATTTAACTTCCAGTTTCTCTCTTATGATTCGTTTTTCTTCCTCTCCTCTTCTGGGTTTGTGCGTCTTGATTTGTCTTGTGCTGCATGTAACGTAACCAATTCAATGGTTCTGTTGGTGATAATGATGATATTGATGATGATGATGATGATGATTGTTGACGAAAAATCATCATCACAAATAGATAGAGATATTTATGTGTGTATATGATTTAATTTCTTATGTTGTTAATCATCTAACTCTACTAATGTTATCTAAAATGGAAATTGGCCGAAGTTTCTCCTCTGTGGCCTATGTAATAGTTACGTTCTACATCGTGTACAATGTACATGTTTTCATAAATATACAAGTATTGATTAATCTGTTGAAGCTGAGTAAGTCTGCTGTCTCATTAGTTGTGCCAAACAATTCTTGACAGGTCAATCGGATTCATAGCCTCAAGGATGGAGCCGACCAGAGATTCAGTGACTCGCCTATGCATGTTGTGGTTCATTGATGCCGGAGGCAATCGGGCCATGGAACTAGGCGGCAGGCGGCCTAATCGACGATCTCTAGCTCGAGTATTCTGGAACCAAACTTGAACGACTCGTGGCGGATAGTCGACACGATCAGCCAGTTCAATTATCTCTCGCTTGCTTGGCTTTGGATTGAACTCATAAACTTCCTTTAGTATTCTGACAGTGTCATCACTAAGGACAGACCTAAATCTTGCCCCTCTTATTTGCATTGTTTGGATGTTCGCCACTTTCGCTGTCCATTGCATAACGTTCATTTGATCCCCATATTGGCCATATTCTGTTCATTGTGGTGGTGATGATTGCTGTGTTGGACATGATGATTATGATGATGATGGAGATGGTGGTGGTGGTTGTGGTGGTTAGCTGACTAGCTGTTGTCATTGTTGACGTAGAAATGATTTGGTGAGATCCGATTGAAATTGCTGGCACGAAAATCAAGCAAATGATTGACGGGTTGATCTCCAAGCTCGTAGGAGTTGAACATCCTATCTAAATTGGTGCCCATGAGATCATCTTCATCGTCATCTGAACTTTGTTCGCTTTTATAGTCGCCATTATTGGCGAACTCGTTCACAAAGCCATCCCGATCCTGTTGTTGTTGCTGATGGTGGTGGTTTTGCTGGTGCTGCTGCTCTTGTATTTGAATATCGCCATTTAATCTGAGCAAGTTGTCCATTCCAAATGGTGGTGACTTGGAATTTAGAGTGGCTGAGAGAATTTGGCAGTAAAACTCTCTGACTCCCGCCACGCGAGATATCGGTGGTGGTGGTTGTGGTAGGTGCTGCTCCTGCTGCCGGTGTGGTATCGAAGGAAATAGATTATTGGCAAACAAATTGGGCGATAATTTGGAGGCCGCGTCGGCGGCGGCAGCCGCAGCTGCGGCGGCAATTATGGAGGCCCGTGAGGTTAGACAATCTGTGGCAATTGGTCGTTGTTGGCGTCGTTATGCTGATTAAATGCCGCACCGACGATGCCATTAAGCAGGGGCTGCTGTTGCTTAGATTACTATTGCCCGTTGGATTGGCTGTGGTGGTGGTGGTGCTAGTCGTGGTCGTGGCATTTGTGGATGAGGAGAAGGCGGCTGAATTTGATATACTTGCACTGGGCCCGCCACTATCGCCACTGGTCATTGATATAAACTGGCTGGCGAGTTGCATCATCATTGATTTTGAGCTAGACTTCCGCAAAGAACGGATTCATTGAGTAATTTTTCATTAGATTTGTTAGTAAATTAGCCAATTGCACTGGATTCTCGTATGGGCTCAGATTGGTGTTACTTGTAGTATCTCGATTGGCCTAGGCTAATGTATCAATCAAATTAGAGCCCATTGCATTGCCACACTGCATTAGATTGCCCTTTGATGAGCTGGCCGCGCTAATTGTTGAAGCGGTGCTGTAGCTAGATTGAGGGCTGGTGTTCATGCTATTGCTTAGATGTTAACAATTGAATTTCTGGACATAATATCGACCGACGACGACGACGACGATGTGAATGGATGGTGTGTTCGTTGTGTTGTTGTTCGATGTTTGATGGTTATTTCTTCTACTCTTTGAGCCAGTTGACGACTTTAGAATGTGCTGTCGTTGTCTTGATCGTTGGTGGATTATTGCTATTGCATGCTAATGATTGAATTGGACCAAGGAGGGATCCGCTCGAGTCGCCTGCAAACGTTGGCAAACCTGTTGAGCTGTTAATAATAGAGTTGTTATTGCCTCTGTTTGTTAATTCCCAAACAGATTGCTTGACATTGTTGATTGTCCGACATGGGCATTATACTCGGACGAGCTCTGGGAATCTTCTTACCACAGGCAGCGCAACTATGCTCGATGATGTTCCTGCCGCCGTTGGTCAAATTAGGTGTTATAGGACCTTTGTGGACTTTGAGATTCAGCGAGATGAGACACTTTTACTTGTCATATGTGATGAATATGAGCCTGAATGGGAAAACCTTGCCACAATTCACATTCAAAAGGCTTCGCCACTATGGATACGGATATGCTCTCTTAAGGTGGTGCTTAAACTTGAAAGCTTTTCCATTATTCGTCGCACTTGAATCTCCTGAGCACTTGATCATCTAATTGCTGCTGATCTCTAATACTTAACTTGGTAACTGGTTGGCCTCCGCCAGTTCTGCAATATGGCCCCATTCGTTGATTTGGATGGCTTGAATCATATTCAAATTATTAATTGGCGAGTGATTGTTCTGATTATTATTTTTGCTTACTTTGTTGGCTAGATTTTGATCTGATAGATTGATTTTTAGCTGGCGTGTGAGCCATAGAATTTGATATCATTGATCCTGGAATAATATTGGAATTATTATTGATGTTGCTTGTATCGCCGTTGCATCGAGTGAAGGCATCTCCTGACTGTTGATTTGACTCGAATGGCGGAATAATGATGTTTGGGCTGTGTATGCCGAGGTTGAATTTCAGCCTTTGCTCATGGTCAATGTGGAAAGTGGTGGGTTCCTTTGGAAATTTTGTGTGGAAATTCGACATTTGAGCCTCACTTTGTCCACCTGAACAAACTTCCATCGATTTGGGCTCAAATTTGATTTGTCCATCGACGTCTCCATCGTTCTGTTGCTCGACCATTCGTTCACTTTGCACCTTCTCCTGGTCTTCATCATCCTCATGTTCTTTTATCATTCTGGTCATCCTCCCTTCATCATCATCATCATCATCATCAGCAGCATCATCATCATAGACTCATTTTCAACATTGCGGTCGGCCGCGCATTGTCCGGCTAGCCTCCTCCTGCTGCTCCTCCTCGAAGTGGCCAATTTCGTTCGCTGATTCTGTCGCGTCGCTGCCGTCACTGTAAATTCCGCCCACCGAACTGCAACCACCAATTCGATGGCCGCCATGTTGGTCGCCTCTCACCACCATCGACCTGTCCCGCCCCTGTTGCCTCGCCGGGCCTCAGCATTAATTGCTGGTCCCGACCGCCTCAAATCGAGCCGGGCCTCTCGATATTTGGGCGACGGCGATCGTTCGTCTGACGAACATTGTTCTGCTTGTATCGGTTGTTCCCCTTCATTGCTTCTGTGTGTTGGCGACGTGTTTTCACGGTTCGCGTATAGTTGAGAAAAAGGTGCGGATAGTTTGCGCACAGATATCGAATTATGAGTTGTGGAATGGAAGTGTGGGCCAGTTGTTGGTGAGGGGAAAAGGCGTAGAAGAACTCAAGGTTAGACCAGAAGTTCGCAACTTTATGTGTTCTGTGTGGGCCAGTTTTGTTCTGCTGGCTCGCGCCTATTCGCCACTGCAATTGACACCAAACTAGCCACAGACAGACAACCCAATATAGAGCCATCAGATATATCAGATAAGTTGCAAATTATTCTATTGTTCAATTCTTAACTTTCGCTCCTCCAAAATTAGATACACATACTCTCTTTTCGAATAAAGAATTCAAAAAGTATTGAGATTGTAAAAGATCTCAAGTCCCAGTTGGCAGCCAAAACGGTCTGGTCTGGAACAGATTTGCCAAGTTAAACAATGGATCAGGTGACCATAGCTGAATATTTATATGATATTATTTTACACATTAAAAATCAAATTTGAGGGGCAGAAATCTACACATATTGAGTTTCTAGAGTAAGCGCATCTATTGAAAGATGATAGACAATTTAGTAGTTTTGCTAGTTTGGAGAATCTCAAGTAGCATAAGGCGATGGTTCTAATGGAGATCGATTACCCTCTCGGTCCAACAACCCTTTCTATTAGATATATAAATTGCCAATAGAAATAACCCAAAGCAAAAGCATCATCGGTGCCTGGGAGAGATAATGCACTCTGAATTATCTCTGTCGAACTGATATACTTTAGTAAGAAAGACTGCAATTAAGTTTGCCCCAAGAGAACCCTGCAGGAGAGGTCTGATGAGAAGGGGAGAGAGAGAGAGAGTTCTCTGTTTACCAGGAGATATGCTAGAAGCCAAGAGTCAGAATGAAAGATAATTGCTCTGCTCTCATGTGGTAGCCCTGTGAAGCAAAGATTCCATGAAAGAAGAAAGAAGTAAATGTAGAGAGCCATGTGATATTTGAACAAATGGAGATGGAAAACGTTACATCATCATCTTCATCAACGTCTTTTCGGAGATGATGAGAAGGGACGCGTCTATGGCTGGAGACGTGCATGAAGTCAGTCAGAGTGTTAATCTAGATTGAAAGCCATGGTGAGGATTAGAAGAGCCGAGAAATTGATTCAAGTTAGCCAGCCAATGGTCGTGGCCGCTGTTGTTGGCTGGCTCAACGTACCAACGTAAGCCAGAGGAGGAGGAGTTTTCCTGACATTGGCACTTAGGTGTGTGAGCCTGTCTGGAGGACCAATGCGGGTGGAGAGACTCGTAGGTGGATCGGCCTCATTCATTGCAAAGACGGGCACCACCGGAGAGATGCGCCTTCTCTCAGGAGAGGCCGGCAGGACGACAAGGGAGGCGAATGCCATGGATCAAGCGTTAAATCTGACAACTGAGATGAGATGTGTGTGATGATGAAAAGTAAACCGCACAGGAAACACACGGAAACCATTGACGGAGGCAAGGGAAAAGTTGGCATTGAAGGATGAGAGTTAAATGTAATTGATGATCGATGGGGCGGATTAATGAAGCCACATAGTCATTGACTAAGATGAGACGGTCTCTACCAGGTACCCGGACACACTCACACACAGAGCAGGCCAACTCGGGCGGCTGGCGACTACTTGTGGAAGCTCGGCCTGGTTGGTCAGTCTGTCTCACAATCGGGTTGATCGCTTGGCTGGTCATGCAACCAGTTAGCGCGCCGAGCGGTCAGTGTTAGATGGCTGGTTGTTTTGCTCGGTGATGATGCTGCCTGATGCCGTCCAACTCATCATCTAACCAGACCGGCCGTCATGCCAACCATTCAGCGGGGAGGCAGGGGAGAGACAGAGAGAAAGAGTCTTTGCATTACTCTTAACTCGATTAGAGAACACACACGCAATTTCCCCAACAACGTGAACTGTTATTTAACTTTTGCCTGCCATCATCAAGGAAACGAAACAAGAGCCCTCAGAGTGCAATGTCGGCTTCGTTATTTAATACGTGCACGACGGTATATAAGTCTAGGCTGACATAGGCAGATAGCCGCTTGTCCTGTCCACAATTCAATGACCATTTTCGGCTCGTTTAATCATCAAACTTGCCACCCTAAAGCTATCAAGTTTTTCCTCATTCTTCCTCCTCAACGATCATCTGAAACATCCACCAAAGCTCCAATGTACGCCACAGGCCCAAAATTAGCGCTTTTGGCACGTGTAAGGTTCATGGACAAACTTGAAACTTATTTGTAATCGTTTTATGGCCACTTATGGTGAGGACCCAGGCCTGGTTGTTACATAATACTGAATAAACCCAACTGAGACAAACTCAATTCAATGGGTGCGGGGCAAAACCAGCACTTTAGCTGTAGGTGATGGGGTTCATGCAGAGGTTGATGAGCAAAGAAGATAGGTGCATTTGAGTTTACTCATTTGGTTGATTAATTCGTGAAATATCAGCAAGTTCAAGTATATACAAATTTCAAATAAGTAAACACGAAACTCTAACTTGGAGGCAAGAGTTCTGAAAGCGTTTACCTTATTATGCAAAGGTCCTCCTCCGACATTGACATCTAAAATGGGCATTAGAATACTGAAAAGTGGTTGTTGAATGAAGGAGGCGATGAGATGCCCGGTTTATGTTGCAAATTAAACAAAACAATGAATGCAAACGAGATTGATTCGACAGTGAGAGTGAGGATCATCTTCTGTTCCAAATGGCCGATGAGTATTGGCTTGCATGTTGATTACACATTTGATGAAAGAACACTCAACAAACCAGCGCGCATTCTAATGGCATATTAACTCCACACTGACCGCAATGTTCTCTGCATTAATGGAACTGTTGTCGGTGCTCCAACAGGCCAATGTTAAATTAAAGCAAACCAAGAACGTTCAAATAGATGAGACGACAACGAAACATGAAATGGACTCAAGACTTGAAGGGGGATTGGCAAAAGATCTGAGAGCAAATAATGCTAATTTTGCACTCCCTTTTTCTTCTGGTTGTGAATCTACCAAAGTTAACAACAACAATAATAATAATAATACCAATAACTACAACTACAAGGCCAATGTTGAGAATTAACGGTTAGTATAGTTATGAACATTACACATGAAGTATTCAAATGAATTGAGCGACTCATCAAATCAAATTACCAGCCATTGCTTCAGATCGACTTGGACACTCTACATGGTCGTTCAACATTGATTGTTGCATATTGTAATAACTAAGGAACAAGAGAGAGAGAGAGAGTAGGGAGCGAAGGAGGAAGGAACGGGCGACGTTTCTGAAACGAGTAGCCGTCCGAATGTTCATCAAACACTGCAGTGAGCAGACATATAGTAGCACTACTACTGCTAGTGATGGTGCTGGGCATTACAGGTAAACAATGGGGCACTGGTTTATGTCAAACCATTTAGTGGAGTCATTATGCAATGTTTATTGAACCAAGTTGGCCTTTTGGCCGCCGGCTCTGTCTGGATAGTCTCTGGCTGACTTTTGCCGGACAGAGCTAGTGCTCTCCATTCAAACCAATGTTGACTGTACAGTGAAATGTTGGCAGCCCTATGACCAGCCATTACACAAGAGTTTGCATGTCACGATGGGCCGAACTGGGGCCTCACAAACTTGGGAGCGCCACCTTTCTGCGTCTTAAATTTCAGCGCTGACTTGAAACGAGTCGCGCCGCCAGACAATAACAAACAACAATGAGAGCCAGGCTAGTTTGAAAAGTGCCCCTGCAAAATGCAAATTACATGGCCAGGAAAGGTGTATGAAGTCCTCGACGACGACGACCACGACGACGACCACGACGACGACCACGACGACGACCACGACCAAGAGACTAGTGGAACTGCACAAATAACGCCGCATCGGCCATAAACGCCTAATCAGGTCATTCACGAGGAGAGTGCCGAGCCTGGCTGGTGGACGACAACCACAACCACAAACTACATACCACCAACCAGCAGTCCCCTTTGACTTGGGGACGCGACATCAACATATAATAATAATCATCATCATGCTCGCATGCTGGCGGGTTAGGTGGTAGTTTCAAACATCTTACGTGAGGAGCCCAAATTGGATTCAGTTTCGCCTCCATTCACCTTACTCATCATCGTAGACCCCTCCTCCAGCTCACAATTGGTTTACCTCCGTCCGATGTGCCAATAAATCAATCATCATGGCGTCGTCACTGCACCTGGCACCTCTGTGTAAGTGCCTCTTGAAGGAGCTCCGAGTGGGTCTGTGTGGGATGTAATTTGATCAAGAAAGAGAGCCGAGCCACCGGAAAGAGCCGTCTGGTGGTGGCTGCAGGCGCGTGTCACCACCAGCCACCAGCGCCACCAGCCACCAACCGCCAACCATCAGCCATCAGCCATCAGCCACCACCAATCACCTTCATCATCATCTCAATAACAACAATCTTACTTATGTATGCAAATCATCTCCTGGTGGGGCCGATTTAACTTCACTTTGGGGCTGGCCGAGGCAAAGCTGAGTATATGTGTGTGTTGTTTAGTGTGATGAGCACTACTTTAGGCCAAAGCTGAGGCTTGCAATGGCCGAAGAGGGGAGCGGCTCTAATTCGTATATAAACAAAATGACAACAAAGAGCAAAACTACCTCTCAGCTAGAACAGGTGGGGCAGCGTTCATTCTGCCACTGGTCTCCACTCCTGGCTGATCAATATTTAATTCATGAACACCACCATAGGCTAACACGAGGATATTTAACGCTCGTCAGTGGCCAGTAGTAGCAGGAACAGAGTTAAGGTTAGCAGAGGCAGGCCTGCTCGTATGACACGAGAATTGTAAGTGGCGGCGGCGGCTTTATTATGGAGGTTACGTTAGTTTGATCACATCTCACATCTCAAGGAAACTCTGTAACGGGGCCCAAGTCTGTTACGTGACACCTTCCATCACTAAAATTGAAATGAGAGAGGAGGCAAGAAACGACCCAGAAGGAGGAGGAGGACGACCACCGATAGAAGTAGAGCAGCACCAACAACACCACGAATTGCTGTAGAGAGGAAATCATACGATCATATTAGGTGAGATGGCCATCATAATTGCAAGGCACGTACATGTTGGGTGGTGTGCGTAAGGTTTAATGAACAACCAGAAACGTCGCCGTCGCCTCTCTTCCTCTGGGCGCCCCAAATAACCTGCACTGATGGACTGGGCTGACACTTCCTGCGTTCTGGTAGGTTGTCACCCCATTCCAATGGGCCAGCCGACCGGTAAGAGAGTTTGTGTGGCATCTATGTTAGTCTTCCTGGTGATCATCGATCTCTTGGTCGACGTCGATCGCGCGCTGTTGCTCTCCATGGCTAAGAGAACGAGTTACCACCACTAATATAGCATACACTTGGCCATTGACAGGGCCCAGATGAGCATATAAACACACACTGCAGCATACAAACCGAGTGACTCATAACATAACAGGCCACCCAACAACAGCCAGCAGGTGTGTTGATAAAGGTTTTGGCGGTGGGCGCCATGGCTCAATTTACGTTCCGCCTACACCACAACAATGGATAGGCACCATCGAAGCAGAGATCAGGCGAGACCAAAACGGCTTCTGGGTGAACAACATTACTCGGCTGTGGCCTCTAAACACATCTGCTGGTGTCCTCGGTCTTTGCCGCAGCAGCTTCCAGGGGCTTGTCGTTGTGGTCTGCCTGGAGTGTTTGGCCCGAAAGAGAGGAATTTCCTTTACTATGAGAATGGAAACGATCAAGAAGTTAAATTTATGACAGGCGTAACTGACGCACCAGAGAGAAGAGGAAAAAGTAAACGTGTTATGGACATTCTGATGACAATTTGCAGACTTGGGGTTTTGAGTAGGCCTCGACTGGCCAGGCCAGGCCAGGCCAAGCGCAGCCTCAGCCAAGCGGATATATAACTTTCATCAAAGATCATCTCGTGAGAGCTCATTTAATACCCGTCGCCTGCGCTCGTCTAAATTTACCGACGATAAACGTCATTTGCCTCCTGCGCGCTTAGACGACGACGACTATGACGATGACGACAAAGGCCCACCGGCCAGTTGTTGTTGTTGGTCAATATTTGAGATCGAAATTATATAATCTTTTCAAGGCGATGGCCGTCGCCGCCGCCGCTGCTGATATCAACTAGAATCTCTCAATCATTTGTAGCCATTTGGATTCCAATTTATTCACGTGAATTCCGAGACGCCATAGCAACAACAAAACCACAGTAACGACAATGGTCTCATTCATATCTCCTGTCCTCGTTGGAACGAGAAGTGATTTTGCTTACCAGCCTGAGGTTTGGTAGAGAGTAACTTTGGCTCGTGAAGAAGAGGAAGGCCAATAGTATTTATTATGGACGAGAAACTTTATCCGCTCTCTCTCTCTCTTCTCTATGGTTACATTATTATATCAGCAATCTAGTCGGAGATCATTTGCAACCGCTCGCCGTCTGTCTCTGGATAAATAATCCCAGCACCAAAACGAAGATATCATCAGGCGAGTTATAATCTGGAAGCCATTGGGTTTGTTAAAGAGGCGCGCAAATCGACAAGAAAGATCATCGCCGGACTCACTGAGCACAATGCGCCAGGGTGCATGTGCGTTGGTGGCGTGGAGGCGGCGGCGCCAGTGCGCGCAAGGCTACTATTAGATGAGGTCGCTATATTCATGGCGGCTTATAGCACATGAATTATGATCTCATATAATCGACGAGCCAGAAGCCAAGGAGAAATGGCTGCTTCGCTGGCGCTCGCAACTGACAAAATTGGAGCTCGTCCAAAGAGAGAGAGAGAAGAGAGAGAGAGAGAGAGAGAGAGAGAGACAATCTTAGTGACTAAGACGAGAAAGAGCTTCACAGCTTAATCGATATTGGTGGAGGCCAACAGCAAATAGTGTGAGAAAGTCTTGTACTTTTGAGGTGGTTTGGTGTGACTCTCAACAAGGTAACAATTACACGTATAGTTTGGTTTGCTGACGGAAGCTACTGCTCCGGCACGCTTTTCTATCGTCGCTTATGTAATATTCTTATAGAGATTTTCTGTTGAACTCTTCTCGTAAACTGGAGCATTGGCGCTTGTACAGCAAGAAAGCAAATAACTATCAAATCAGAAATCATTTCTTTCTTTCTTCTTCTTGTGTGTAATATTCAACTGTAGCAACCATTGTTTCAGATGAAGAAGAGTGTGGGGAAAAGATGGAATGGCAGTGGCGGCAGCAGGCCAAAAGTCACGCCAGCAGCCAACACTGGTCTGGAACAGATCCGCCACTTTCCGCTTTGCGGAATTTGTCAAATTGCCAACCGAGAAGTCGCCTGCTCGCCTGCCTCATCTGTCTGCCTGACGTCAGTTGTCGGTTGTCGGTCGTCGGTAGTCGGTTGAGGCCCCAAATTGGCCGATGGAAAATTATAAAATCACTCTTTCATGGAACCCATTCTATGGCCTCCAAGTTGGCTCTGCCGAATACCTCCCAAGTCTTTGCCGCTTATCAGCCACAACAAGCCAGAATGGACGGGGCCAACCGGCAAGGGCTGCACGTGCGGCTCGTCACAACAATCAACAAACTACGACGACGACGACTTTCCAACTTAAATTTTATTGTCAAGAAGGAGAAGATGGGAAGATGATTTGGGCCGCTCGTCACACTAGAGCGGCCGTGTTTGTTGTCTGTTCATGTGGAGCTAGCGTTTTCGCCACTGGACCAGCAGAAACAACAACAACAACTAGTCCAACCACCGGCGCTTTCTGTCACCGAAACAAGGGCCGACTTGCAGGGGAATCTATTGATTTGGGGTAGCCAAGAGCCGGAAGAGAATTATCATCACCTCTGGTTGTTATCTGGCGGCTGGGTGTTCGTCGTCGCGCCGTCGTCGTCGTGACTAGACTACTTCCGGGCAAAAGATATCGACGATAGGAGACGTTGAAGGTGGCCGTCGAGGGCGCCCATATCGACGTGTAATTTATTGCCCCGCCTGGCCGGCCCTGAAACGACTGACTGCAAGTGTGTTTACTTTTGCCCTGCTAACCATCGACAACTTGGTCTTCGCCGACTCTACCTGATGGTACTCCTCGTGGTAGAAGTTGTTGTTGTTGTTGTTGTGGTGGTGGTGATTACTCGAGGAGGTAGGCGTGCCCTTGGAGATGGCCCAATCAAGGCAGAGTAGAAGGAGGAGGGAGAAGATCACGCCCACACTTGAGGAGGGGCCGAACCTGAGTTGTCGCGGACAGAAGGCAGACGACGAGGAGTATAGCGGACGACGACGACGACGACGACGACGGCCACGGATATGCGCCAGGAGAGTGACGATAAATTGATTGCTGGTTTCCCGCTGCCTGCTTGGGGCTGGCCGCTTATCAATTAGCAATCTGTGTCAGTGGTCGACTGCTGCGAGCAAATATAGAACTCATGTCTGGCTGTCCAGATGTACTAAATGATAATTACACCAGAGGAAATACATAGATAAAGCAGCAGCAGTAGCATTAGCAGCAGCAGCCGACAGTTCCAGTTGGCCCACTGACTTGTCACATTTGCAGGTGTTGAATTGGTGGACATTCATTGGTGGATATTCAACAACTCCTCTCAACTGACCTACCTCGTGGTGGCCATAAAGTATTGTTGTTGTTGCTGTCGTTCAAGTGAGTTTAACTGGCTGGCGCAAGATGTTTGGGGGCCGCCTGAACTGTGGCCGGTCAACGACGTCGTTCTATGGGTCGGCGTCCGAGTTTACAATTTCCGGCTCAATCTGGTAACCTGCCCACTGCAGGCAGGCCGGCCGTGGCGACAGATGACATTTTTAGACATTCGCCAAAGCGGCGGAGGGGGAGGAGCGTGAAACTTTAAAGTATTACTTCTAAGTGTCGACTATGAGGAGTGCAAATTGAATTTGCCAGTAACAGTCCAGTCCTGTCCACTCGCACACACTGGAGCGTCCAGTCAATCATCGGCCAGTGCTCGGTGGCGGAAGATTGCAGGTAACAACCACCGACTGGCTGGCTGTGATGTCCAGCAGGCGGAAGTGACCCGACGACGGGAACGGTGGCGACAAAGGCCAGGAGAGTCAATTGTCTGACGATGGCAACGACGACGACGACGACGACGACGACAGTCGATCGTTGTGCGCCTCAAGTCAACTTTGTCGCCGCCTCCTCGTTAGGCTCGTAATCACCACTTGGAAACTTTTACACTCAATTGGCTCGCATCCACCTCTCGTCCTCGAGCCCACGTCTCGGTCATCGGCCACCGGGTGTTGGCGCAAGAGCGAGGCGAGACTGATGGTAAAGACAAAATTTAGCCAGCCACCTGGGCGGAAATGAGCGCGCTACGGCGCGAGTCCACTACTACAACTAGTGCTGGGGGCCTCGTCATCTCGCACCTTTACGAGTTACGGCCGTGGCCTCCAACACTGCTGGCCGCCAAGAATAAGCTAATGGCACCATTTTGAATGATTAATGCCTATCAAGACGGCGGCGGCGGCGGCAAAGACGACGACAGCCAACGGTAAACGTAAATGTTACGTAAACTTGGTTAGTGAATTGAAAGGGCGGCCAAGAGTCACGTGAGCGGTGGCGCGGCCGACGGCGCTTTGGCACCCAGCGCAAAGTTGCAAAACACTTGCATCTCTTCGCGCCGGCACTCATTTAACTTCTGCTGGCCGCCGTCGTCGTCGTCGTCGTCGTCGTCGCTGGGTCCTGTCCGTGATTTATGGCCATCTGCAAGTCTCCATCTTAAAACACACAACCAAATACACATAAAACTCTCCTCACATAAAACTGAAACACAACACAAACTGGCCAATAGGTGAGCAGTTTAGTATACACAACGACCACACTTAGTGTAATTATCAAAATCTGGCTCATTTGCTTGTAGTCGTAGTTGGTTGTAGTTGGCTGTAGTTCTCATGCACACCTTCTTCGGCTGGTGTCGATGAGTAACGGAGTTGGAAACAACTACTGAGATGTTGGCCCCACCACCTTGCCAGTGTCGATAACAACCGCCAGCCGCCGATGGAGGAGTCCCGCAAAGCGCCGAAAGTCCAGTCATCAGGAGGCAATTAAGTTAACGGACGGCACACAGCAACCCATAATGGCAGCCTTTTGTAGTGGCGGCCGCTTCTCTTGCTTCTCCCACTGTAATAATAATCGATCATCGTCTGACGCCTGTTGGCGCATCTTACGTGTTACGTATGGGCCAGATTTCGTTTGCCGAATATTAATTGATATTAATTAGATGAGAGACGAGGCGCCTCCAGAAGAGATGTGGCGCCGCCCCAGTGTAGTTGCACGTCGAGGAGAGAAGGGCAACGTTTAATTGTGCATAGCGCACCGATTTTATCTTTCTCGTTGGTGTTATATTTAAAGCCCAGAGCCAAAAGCGGCGGCGGCCAGAGTATTATAGGAGAGCGACAACAAAGACAGCCTGTCTTACGGTACACCATTTGGCTGCTGTTATTGTTATTGTATTGTTAGCGAAGCTCATCACGTCTAAGGTGAGCGCCGTCCAGTCTCGTGTGCGGTCCTCTGTCGGACGGTGGAGTTTCCGCCAGCCGTCAGTACCGCCAGTGCGGCAGCCGCCTACAACACAAAAGGCGCGCATGGACAGTGTCGAGACATCGACGAGCTTTCACTACTATAGAGGGCCACCATCTTGCTCCCGCGCACGGACACAACAATAAAAGGTAGGCGAGGCCCACATCGCCAGGAGGACGACGTCGCGGCGGCAGCTCGCGAACGCCGCCATAGGCACGGCCTGTAGGTGCATCCGTTTCCATCCGTCACGCAGGCCGTTCAATTCCCTTCATTTCAGGCCCTACTTTCGCTGTTTTTCGTCGTCGCCGTCGTCGTCGCCGTTGTTGTTGTTGTTGTTGTTGTTGTTGTTGTTGTTGCTGTTGTTGTGTAGCCAACCAGATTTATAGCCAGAAATATTGTTGTTGTCGGCTGAGGCTGCTTTCGCTTGGTTGTAGCCAGCGGCCGAGAAATGCAACCGATTTTGCTGTTGTTGTTGTTGGTTGGTTGGTTGGTTGTTACTGTTGCTGTTGTTGGGCGCCCTGCCAAAGCTCAAGTGATGTGATTGTCGTTAACCTTTGCCGAGACTGCTGATTCCAAACAAACCGGTGCCGCCGTCGCCACAAACCACAGGAAGTTCGCCAGTTGGCCGGCAAAGCTTCGTCCACCGTCCCGCCGTCCGGCCAACCAGCCGGTGGTTTGAGTTACACCCTGACTCCACCGTTCGGAGGCTCTGGCCATTCAGTCGGAGCTCACCAATTGAACTTTGGCCAGGCGAGCGCGAACTGGCGTCGCCCCACTTCGAGCCGAGCTAGGCGCACAGATTCTGCTCAAGCAAGGCGAAAATTAGCTCTGGAAAATTTTCGTTAATTAATGTTGTTGTTGCCGCTGTTGTGAGACTTTTGCCTTTACCACTGACAGCAATGCAGCTCGAAGAGCGCCGACTGGAAATGATGAATCGGTCGACAGGAAAGTCGTCGTCGTCGTCGTCGTCGCCGCCACTGCAACGCAACTGCAAAACAAAGAAAGGCCCATTTTGAACAATAATTGATTTTAAATTATCCATAAGCCATTGGGAGGCGTCGTCGGCGTCCACTCGAGCACACCGAATGTGTTGGGGCTAGCAACGCCGGCGGCTGCCAATGGCCGGAAGCTCCGGCAAATTACTTTGTCTCGCCGGGATCAATTAGCCGCTCGCCGCAGCCAGCAGGCTCGCAAATATTATTATCACCTTCGAGGAGGCCCAACTGCTTCGGGCGCCGCCACTGCCACTGCCACTGCCACTGCCACTCGCCAGCGCCGTCAAGTCGTCGATGTCGTCGTCCGGCCAACTCTCAGCATTTGATTAGCATTCAGGACCAGCAACGAAGTGTAATGGCCGGCCGAGAGTCAAGTGAAGGGAGTGCACTCGAGGAAGAGGGGAGACTTTTGGCTTTGAGTAAACAACAGCCACTGTTTGCGCGAGGTTCACGTGGATCCTCTCCAAGTCCACCACGAGGTTGATCGGATGGCACCCAGTGGCTGCTGCCATTCCAGTTGATTATTAATTAACTGATTAGTTTGAGTTTGGGCGCCAGGAAGACGACGACGACGACGATGCGGGACGATATGACGATGCGACGAGGACTAGAAGGACAAGAGTGCGCGCTTGTTGTCATTGGCCGGACGTAGACATCTAAAGAGGGAGAGAGAGAGAGAGAGAGAGAGAGAAAAGGCGCAAGTGTAATTGGCATCTATTCTTCGTCTGCCTTTACTTCTCACGTCGCCTCGTCTACTTTAGCCAGCAGCGGATTTGTGGCACTCGACGTAAACTTACGTAACTAATTTCACTCTAATTAGAGTTCATTGCAGTGGTGGTGTGGCCTCCACAAAGCAACTTTTAAACTCAAACTTGGTGAAGGGCAACAGCAGCCATCCGGCAGCGGACGCGCCTCTTTTTCAGTGAGGTTTAAACAACAATAACAATAACGATACAGCCACAAGGCTTTAAAGTAGACTGACTAGTTTAAAGCCATTGACAAGCAAATTAAAATTGAATCTCGGCCTCCTAAGTGAAGAGATGCAGCTGACTGGCGGCCCCACTTCGGGCGGTTATTTAGTTGGCCGGCCAGGTGGCTGTTGAAGTAGCGGACTTTGGTTTGTTTGTTTTAATGGAATCTGCATCAGAGCTTGTTTTCCATTGCTTCTTCTGTGAAACCGAATGCAACTGCAATGGCACAAGAAGGACACACAACCTGATACAAATGCATCAAGGCACGAATGCCATCCCTCACCTAGCCGGTCATTAGTCTGGCTCGGACATCAACTCGACATCGACAACAACAACAAAGCGACCTAACTTTCGCCTTCAGTTGTCAAAGGTTAACTGCAGTGACTGGACTGGCGGTGGTCGGCGCCACTACTGCGGAATCAGCACGTCGACGACATTTGCATCTTTCGGGGCCGCCGGACAGCTCGTCAACTTTCGCTTGGCTTCACTCCGCGGCCAGTCGTGCACCTTTTCGGCGGGCGTCTGGCCCGGTTCCATCGCCTCACCCACCTTCTGGCCAGTCGACGGCGGCGGCGAGTAAATCATTCCCATCATCACATCTAATTACCGCTGACGTGCTGTCTGTCGTGGTGATGTCCGAGCGGCCATTGTGTCCAATGGAGCTGCCGCGCGAGAGCCCAAAACAACAGGCAGCCGAGCGAAGGCGGCCGCCCAGCGGCGTTCGCGAGCTTTTCGCGCCGCTTCGGTGCTCTTCTCTTGCTTTTAGTTGCCTCGTGGTCTGTTCTGGTGGCCTCCAAAGTTCAAAAGAATTGATTTTTGAACTGTAAATAACTGCTGGTCTGGTCGGCTGGCGCAGTCGACTTCTGCAGTTGGCTCGGCCAACTCAGCTTAAGTGATTTAGTTGTCGTCTTGTAGTTGCGGGCGGCGGCGACGACGACGACGACGACGACGACGACGAATCAACGCTAACGTGTCCGGCGGGCCCAACGTTAGCGTTCATTTGGGCTGGCCGCCAGGCGAGCCGTCGAGTCTCCCATCGGCCGGTGGCTCGAAGGTGACTTCTGCAGCGCCCGCCGACGACTTGTTTCCTGCTCGCTCATCATTTTCGGCCGGTGTTTGTTCGCGACTTGTTGTTGTTGTAGTTGTTGTTGTTAAATGAGCCTTGAGAGGAGTCGCCGCTGCTCGACAATCGGGGCGGGGCAGCCCTAAGAACATCTTCGCGGGCGGCCGACTTTATGGTACGGCGGCGGCCGAGAATGTCCGGCCGGCGACGTTAACGAAGAATAAACAAATGTTTCCGCGTCTCCGCCAACAGTCGACAGCGACGGCCACTTGCAGGCGCTTTCGTTGAGGAATGGTCAGCCTCGGCGAGTTTCGCAATGCACCGACGCACACAAAGCAGGACGATAAATAAAAGTCAATTCAAATTTTCATGTCGTCCGAGCGCATCGATCGCCTCTTGTGGCCCTCATTTGGGGCGCCAATTGGAAGCGAAGAAGCGGCGGTGGCGGCGACGATGGCGGCCAACAACAACAGGGAACTGGCCGCGTGTCTCCCATTGCTCATCATCATCGTCGTCGTCGTCCGCCTGATCATCATCACGAGCGCAACCATCGGACATCGGCCCAGATTTGCCGTGAGAAGCGACGTGCCGCCGCCGATGGACAAACCAGAAGCCACTTAATTTGATGGCAATATTTATGATAATGATTTGATTATGTAACTGGGTGCCTGTGCGCGCCTGATCGTTGACTGTTTCTCTTTCATCGCGTCTCAGCCGAGTGGAGTCTCACTCGGAGCCGAGTCCACTTTTGCTGCTCGCCGTTCCGGTTGGTTCCTCTCCTGACCACTCCGGACCACGACGGAACTGGAATTGATGTCGTTGGGGTCCGCTCCGAATGCTTATGTCGTCGTCGTCCGAGTTGTTGCTGTTAGTTAACGATCAGCAAACTTTCCACTTCTCGAGTGTAAGTTTGTGTGTGTTTGGTCAGGCAAAAGTTAAGTCAGGCAGGAAAATTAAAGACTTTTGTCCTGGCACGTCGTTCATTTGTCGTCGTCGTCGTCGTCGTTCGAGTCCTCCGAGTCGTCTCTGGCGTTGTTTCATTTGTTGAACAAAAGCAACGGCAACAATAACGACAACGATAACAAATTTGTTCAATTGAATTCAATCGAACGGCGAGCAACGTCTCCGTCGTCGTCCTTTCAGTCGTCTCAGTCGTCTCAGTCCTATCAGTCGTCTTCTTAGTGTTCCTCGGTCTTCGCCGGGCGCCCATTCGACGTTTCGTTAAACACAAATTGAATTGCATACGAGAGAGGCCAGCAAATCAAAGTTATTTTCTTGTTGTTTTGTCTTGACATGAGACCAAAATACTTTACTGTTAGCGTGCAACTCAAAGTCGGAGTCGGTGGCGCCGCTGGAAGTAAATTGAATTGCATCTGCTCTTAAAGAATCGATTTGCGGCGCTGCCTGGCGAACAAGTGGCTGTCATGGCGGCCGGCGCCACATGAGCCCAACTGATCATCTTAGTCGTCGTCGTCGTCGTCTCTGCCGTCATTATCGTCGTTCGTTTCTCATCGTCGGCGACATCAAATGAATTGAATACAATCGCGCCTAAGCGGACTTGTATTCTGGCGCTGTTGTTGTTGTTGTTAAGCGTTACATAAAACATTAGGCAACGAGAAGTCTAGTTAAACAAGTGGCCGCGTCCGGCCTGCAGTTCGCAAATTATTAGTAAAAGTAAACGAGGCGAGTAAAGTAAACGTCTTCGCCAATGCTTTTGCTTGTCGCTCGCCTGCTCGCCCGACTATTAAGCAATATTTGCCTCTGTCATCTGGCGAGATTGATTGCCATCGATTCTCGAGTTCAGGCGGGCCAAGTCGAGCTCTCTGCTCGGCCTCTTTCATCTAATTATAGGCGTTGAAATGTCGCCCGCCAATTTGTAGTTGTCGTGGGCGGCGGCGGTGGCGGTGGCGCCCCTTCGTCGCTGCCAGACTGCAAACTAGTTGATGAGCACCTAACTGTGGTAAGTGAGAGGCAACTCTCGGATTGGCGCGCACGAGAAAGACAAATACAAATCTTTCGTCCATTTACTTTGCTGCTGCTGCTGCTGCTGCTACTACTGTCGCCGGTCTTCTTCTTTTAGTATTAGTAGCCAACAAAACAAGTCAATAAATCATCAAAACTAACAACAACAACAACGACAATAATTCACCGGCCAAGGCAAAAGAGTTCCAGGCTGACGTCGGCCGACCAATCTGAGCCGTCCATGCCGCTGGACACGCATTTCAACGCTAACTCTGCGCTCTGTCGGTCAGTCCGTCCGTCCGTCCGTCCGTCAGTCCGTCCGTCTGTCCGTCTGTCTGTCTGTCAGTTTGTTTCGGTCGTTCCTTCTCAATCCAAATGATATCCATAAATAACACCAACGAAGGGAATTTGTCTCTTGAATCGCCTGGTTGTTCTTATCTGTAGCAACTCGGACAACACCAGTCGACTGGTCGTCCAAGTTGGACCACGTGAATATCAACTCAACCTCGAATGGTATGGACTCTCTCACTTTCACTTTCACTTTCACCTGCACATTGTGATTGTTGTAAATTATTTTGCGCTTCGTCCAAAGGCGGCCACCGACTCGGGCGGCGCATTGATTTCTAATTGCCTGTTGGGCCAACAAACAACTACCACATACAGTTGATTGAAATTATCTCTTCCTCTATTTATTTACTGCTGTCCTGATTAAACTTTCAAGCAGCAAGTGGGTCCGTCCGTCCTGTCTAGTTGGTTGGCTGTGTGTTGTTTTCGCTCAATCAGCTCGTGGCCAATGCAGTTTAATGGTCGCAATTAGACTAATCACACGACAATCAACTGGAGGCCGCGCAACCAAAGACAGCAGTAGCAACAGCAACCACGACAATCAACCTGGAACGAGTGAGGGCCACTTTAATTGAATGGCGCCCAACCAAGAAACAAACAGGAGAAAAACAATTGATGATGTCCTCCCTGTTTGGCCCGCTTCTCCAGAGCTTCCGGCCGGCCAACTGACATGAGGAGCGGCGCCGGAATCGACTTGATTGTGGCGCTTTGGGTGCCGCCGCCGCCGCCGCCGCCTCCACTGCCTTCAAAGGTGACTTTCGGGCTGGCGGCGAGCATTAGCATTAGCATTAGGTCGCCAGGCGGCCGCCAGTCGGCTGGCTTTACGGCCAACTTCCGGCGGCTGGCAGCATGACAAACTTCCGGCGAGTGGCCTCCGTCCAGCGGGCCTCCAGTGGCCGTCCAGCGGGTGTCCTCAGTGGGCGCCACTCGACTTGCGGCCTGCGACTGGCCTGGACAGGTAGGAGACGAGGCCTGGCCTGGCCTTTGAATGATTAATTCGCCGTCGGCCATTCTCGTGCGGCCGGACAACAACAAGCGAACGACGACAGGCCAAATTAGAAGAGTTCAATTTGGGTGCACTAATTGAATTAACCGGCCCACCGGCCCACTGGCTGGCGGGCGGCCACTGCAGATCCACTTTGGGGCGCCGCTCGTTTGATTTGATGATGAAAAGTTTTCGCCGTCGGTGGCCGGCCTGGCACTTCTCGTCTTATTTGCGTTTGTCGTCCAGTTCTGGGGCAGCCCCTAATTCATTAGCGCACTCGGACAGGCGCACATCGGCCGACTGCTGGCGCTTTTTTTGCCTCCAACAAACAGCAACTGGCCGCCGAGCAAATTAAAACAGCCAGGAAGACTTAAAAGTGAGCCTCGGCCGGTCAGTGCCGTTTGAAACCGACGACAGCCTCACTTTAAAGTGGCTCTGCCGGACGGCTGGCTGCCTGGCTGCCAGGCCCACTCACTTAATGGCTTTTGGTCATTTCGGGGGGCGCCCATTTTTAGCCGCCGACTCATTAAAGGCGCCCGAGCGACGGCCATTACCTTTTCGGGGACGATGGCGAGTCGTTGGGCCTACACAAGCGTCTGGCAAATATAATAATAATAACGGCGCTCGTTTTTGAATAGACGAAGTCTTGATTGATTGTCTGCTGGTTGGTTGGCTGCTGAGACTCGTCAACCGTCGGCGGCCGACAATTGGAAATTTAATTTCAGGCCGAGGCTCGAATCCATCATCGGCGCCACTTGTTCGAGGCGGGCCGGCTCGCCCGAGCGGAAGCGGAAGTGGCAGTCAACCCGCCGTGCACAGGGCGCAAAGGTGAGCGGCTTGGCAGCGTTGTAGTGTGTCGCGTCGACGGCAGCAATACGTAACCGGAACGAAGTAATACCG
>JAJHUT010000047.1:0-95137 GCA_020916435.1 Oxytropis ochrocephala
AGGGAGAGAGAAGAGGCACCTTGTGAAACCCTAGAGGAGAAGGAGGAGAAGAAGAATTCGTGACTTGAAGGCTTGGATTGTTGCGATGGTTTTGTTCGTGACTCCATAAAGGTCCTTCTCTACGGTTAATTTGAGGTAAAGGAGTCTCACTCTATAATAGAGGAGATAATTCGTTTTATGTAGGTCATAGGTTTGATTTTTGGGTGAATTGATGATTGTTTTAGTGATTTTGAGAAAATTGCATGATAGAATTGAATTAGGGTTTTAAATTGGGTGTTTTGTGTTCTTGATGAGTTTTGATGCATGATTGAGTGATATACCGTGAAATTGAGCGTGTTAATATTGTTATCACGATTGTATTTGAGTAGTATATGATGATTGGAATTGAAAGGTTTGTGAATTGGGGTTTTTGGGTCATGAGGCGCCAGGTGCTTAGGATTTGGCGCCACTGTGCCTATGTGGGAAGTTTTGGTGTTGTGTTCTTTGTGCACTGGCGCCAATTTCCTAGAGAAATGGCGCTGTGTCACTATGCTGGATGGCCCAGGTGAGTGTGTGGTGTGCGGGGCGCCAAGTTCTTTGTGTCTGGCGCCTGTGAGCATTGTTTGAGTCTTTGTGAGTGTGTTTCTTTGTGCAGGCGCTGAATGTGGGCATTTTGGGGCCGGGAGTGAAACTTGTATTCTGAACATATTTTACCGTGCAATTTTGTATTCACACCAAATTCCTTTTAAGTGTTTTAGCTCAGTGGTTTTAGCAGTTGCAGGTGTCATTTTGAAAATGTCCTGGTGGGGGTGGTTTTTGTGTGTGTAAATGGGGTGGGTGAGGAAACTCACATTTACGAACATATTTTCTTGTGCTAATTTTTGTATTCACACGCCCAAATTCATTTTTAAGTGTTTTGGCTCGAGTGGTTTCTGAAATCTGAGTCTTATTTTAAAAATGTCTCGGTGGGGTGACTTTGCGTGTGTAAAGGGGTGGCTTAGGTGAAACTTACTTTTCAACATATTTCTTGTGCCAAATTTTGTATTTACACGCCAAAAACATTTTTAAACATTTTGGCTCGGGTGGTTTTGGTTTTAAAGTGTTGGGTGTCTTTGGTCACAGTGGGCGCCAAATTGTCTTTGCGCAGAGGCGCTAGTCTGTGCTGTGTATGCAGAGGCGTATGCAGGCGTATGCGAGTTTGTGTCTAGAAGTGCTGTGTTGCGGAGTAGGGCGCCAGTTAGCTAGAAAAGTGGCGCCCGAGGCTGTGTGTTGCCACGCAGCGCGCAGAATCTGCCGAGATTCTGGCGCTAGTCTTTATGTTGCACAGGGGCGCGAGTGTGGGGAAATGGCACCTAGTCTTTGCCAAGTGCCTAAGAGTGTCTTTATTTTGGTCCCTAGGTGACAGTTGGGTCCACTAGATGATTGTTTTGGTCCTAAATGGTGGTTTAGGTCCTTGAGTGAGGTTGAGTCCTCTAGATGAGATTAGTCCTTGGGACTTAATGAGGTTGAGAGTGTTTAATGAGATAGGACCGAGAATGCCATGGGGCATTAAGCAGGAGGAGCCAAGCCATGAGGGCTACAAAATGAGATTAATCTTGAGGTAAGAGTAATGTGTGTGTATTGAGTTGTTGAGAATGTGTTTGTGTGGTTACATGGAGTCTCATGCATACATTTGGTCATGATCGTAGAGCTTATAAAATGAATTGTGGCTTGAGGGGCGGCGGAAGGGCGAGTCATGAGGACTCCATTATTGATGAGAATCTTGGGAGGCAATATTGAGAAACGCCGGAGGGCAAATGGTACCACATGCATGATTACATTGCATACATTCTCATGAGTACATGAATGCTATTGAGTGAGTATTGGTGTGTTTGATGTTGCTATAATTTGTGATTGTATATATTGCGTATTATCACTTTTATTATATAGTTCGAGACTCACCCTTTACATTTGTTGTTTACCACGGGTAGTCACGAGTGAGGGCTTTCTACCTTCACTACTCCCAGAAAGTCGATGCAGCTCACGTCGTAGCACCTAGGGGTTGGGGTTTATTTATTGTGCTTTGTTTTGCTCCTTTGTTGAGCTCTCATATATGATTCTCTATGTATACTTGAGATATAACTTTGATTTCCGTTGCATGTTATGAGATTGTTTACCACGTGATCTATGGTGTTACGTATTTTTGATTATGTTTATGAGATGAATTAAGCTGTTGAGTGTTTTAAGAGAGAGGTGTGACGCTCCATTTTATTGAGGAATGATTTATGTTATACTATTAGTGTCTTTGAATGACTATGGCTAAATTGTGGTTCGCGCCTAAGGCCACAATTTCTTTCAGTGTATTTACAAGAGGCATCAGAGCCTTGCAAAGAGGTCAATGCACATTGCAAGTAGTATCGATTACGAGTAATCCCATAGTCAATCGGTTCACTATTTTATAACACACTAAACCAAAAGATGACGAGAATAGATTTTTATAAACTCGATTTTGATTTTAATCAGGGTAGAAATGGGGTATTCTGGCATCACACACTTCTAGCGCCCCACGCCTAAAACACACATACACGCAGGCGACACGCCACACCTCGCGCCACGCCGAGACGCACACCAAGTCACCCAGCACACCAAAACAGCAACACACACGATAAATACTTCACTTTAGAATGGCGCTAACCTTTCATCTACTATCAATTCTCTCAAAACAAAGACACTACCGATTAATCAAGTTAAGATGAATACATATTTAAAATTTATGCTATCCACGAGTTCACGTAAGCCTGCGTTCATTGGAGATGAGTTATTGGGGTGATCGGTCCCTCCTACTCTTTCGTCGATTAGTTGAGGTCACATAACTACGCCTTTTCAAATTTACACATAACTCAAATACCAACAACCATCACAAAAATTAAAAACAATTAACATATATATAGCTACCCACTAATCGGTCCGAACAAGGATAACATCCATCTCTACTATAACAATAAAAGAATATAATTACAAAACATGTATATCCTATCTTACTAACCACCTCGGATCAACGAGAGCAACCCACATCCACTACCCCTTTCTCTTTCATCGCCGACTTAGAACACTTAGTGCTAATATGACCCCACCTCGCCACACAGAAGCAAACTACGCCCTTGCGGTCACATCCAGCGGCTATGTGACCCTCCCCGCACACCGGTAGCACCTCTTCTCCTCGACCTTGCGATCCAATCCTCTTGTGACCGAGACAACCCCCTGCTGAAACACACTACACTTGCAAGAGCATCTCCCCCAGCAGCTCCTTTCCCAAACCAACCTTGATTTACTTCTTCCCTCGAGAGGCGTCATAAGGCCTACCAAGGTGTTGAGACTTATTCTTCTTGTCGCTCATCACCCTAGAAACGCGCATTACGGTCCTCCTCAAAGATTCACCAGCTGTTCACCGGTGAAAGCAAACACCACTTATCTGTTGATACCCAATGGCTGCTTGATGTCGGGCCTTAAACCATTCTCAAACTTAATACACTTGGAGAACTTCAGCGGTAGCTCAGTGTAATGGGAAGTAAACTTCACCAACTCGGTAAACTTTGCCGCATACTCGGCCATTGTCTTACTCCCTGCTTGACTCACAAAAATTCCATTTCTTTCTTTCTTTCCCTTAACATCTTGAGGAATATACTTCATCGGGAACTCCTCTTAAAAATATCCGGTGATTTCTTCTTGACAATCCCTAACCTTTGAAGATTTTCAAGCCACCAATCATCGCCTCCTCGGCTAGCATGTGAGTACCAAACCTCACCTTTTGTGCGATCGAACACTCCATCACACGAAAGATCCTTTCTATTTCCTTTAACTGAGGCCATAGCTCGTCGAGGATCATACCTCCCTTTGAAAGTAGGAGGATTCTCCCTGCGAAGCGTAGCCAACCTCTTCGCCCAGCGTCCTCATTTACACTCTTGAGGTCGATTCCTATAGCGACCGCCATAGCTTCCAAAGCAAAGATTAAAGCGGCGTCATGCCTTCCAGCTCTTCTACACTACTAATTAATTAATTGAAATCAGAGTTTTAAATCGCTCACAAGGAAGCATTACATTTTCCATTTTAAACCAAGCCAAAACAACTATGGCGCAAAAACAACAGAATACCTTCATATAAAGGCACTTCGGCCAAAGGGGCAAGGCCCACCAATTTACACATTCTCAGTTTACAACGCAGCGGAAATAAACATAGTTTTAAAACATCAATATGTTACAACTCAGTAACTAAGTCAAAGACTACTACTCTACTCAGCCCCTCCCAGTGTTACACTACCAGAGCAATTGACGCCGACTACCAAAGGAGTAAGGACGGACCTCTACTCAGGAGTACCTGCAAGTTGCCACGAGAGCAAGCAACATAAAAGCAACAGGGTGAGTCTCTTTGCATAAATAATATAAAGTATGATAAACGTTATACTAGGTAGACACCTAGAACACATCGGCTTACAGAAACCAACACACCATCAAACCACAAATCCTCAACTCCAAATAAACCCAGTTAAAACACAGCAACTCTCACTCAACCACGCTAAAAACACAGCAACTCATACTAGTCAAAACAACAACAAACTCATATGTAAAAGCATGGATGCAACCTGACACCAATGTTTAATGCATGAGTACCATCAGGCGTGATGGCACGAATCGCCAAATCCTTTAACAATATCTAGGCGAAACTGTCTCCGCCCTTTACACCGTCCTTTAATGATACGAAGACCGAAGTCAACAATATCTAGGCTGAAGCTGTCTCAAGATCCTTACTGCGTCTTTTAATGATACGAAGGCCAAGTCAAGTCAACAATATCTAGGCGAAGCTTTGTCTCGTCCTTTACACCGTCGTTATTTATAGCCTCTTGGCTCACCGTCGTTCACAACAAATGCCTATTTCACCTAGACATCGATCCACAAGTCTCACAACTTAGACATATTGGCACTCAAGCGGTACCTAAAACCGTGTGCTGCGACACTACGCCCACTCTGGCGCCAAAGCGGCACCTCGGCGTCCACGAGGCACCTCGGCACCTCACGATTACCTCGTCCCACATAAGAACCTCGGCACACTTAAGCACCTCGGCTCCACACTGACACCTCGGCACACCGCGCACACACACTCGCCCCATCGGCGCATATCACGCCAGCTGGCGCGCTCACTCGCACATGCACACGCTGGCGGATCATCCATCTCGCACTGCGCACACACACTACACCCGCGTCTTTGGTGCCTTCCTTGGCGCCCTCACGGCGCCAACACACCTCGGCTAGTGACACACGCACACTCTCGCCGGCACCTATACTTATGCCACACTACCATACTTCACCTTAGTCATAACGCAACTAGCTAGGTTACCTACCAATTCACCCTTAATCACCTCGGTTCACCACCCTCGCTACGCCTACACTTAGTCACGCATCTTATCTTCAATGGCGTCCTTGCGTCTCACCTCGAGTTCAACAGGTACAAGCCTCTATTTCATTCACCTCGGTTACCATACCATCTCGGCAACCTCAGTTCAGCAACTACACTTAGGTGTATAAATACACGCCATACTGCAGTAATCACCTCGGTATACCTATGCTACACCTCGGCAACTACAAGTCGACCCTACGCTCCAGCTCTCACACCTTTACTCCTCGTCACCAATACTACGTCCTCTACAATCCTCCAACTCACGCTGTTTCACTTACTCTCCATGTAACATCTACTCCTTGTCATCCTACTCGGATCGACTCTCCTACCCCTCCACATACATACCTACGTCTCAAGAACTATCCTCGGTCTCTCGTAATGACCACACCCCGTCCCCCTTCACCTCTACACTTTGCTAACTCGGTTTCTCTAGGGGATAACACCTCAGCATCATTCAACTCGGTTACCACCTCAGTTACTCTCGTAAACAGCGTCTCTACACACGCCTACATTCAACAAGGCACCACAACACTCCCATAATTTACACGCAACACTCCTCGGGAACTCAAGCGAAGGTGACAACACCAACAATAACACACTGGGGGTGAGGATTCCTCGGCTCCCATTCCTCTCCTAGTCTCCCATACGACCGAATCATCCACAATTTAACCCATGCACACACACACCCAGCGAAACACACAACGCACCCAAAACATGCATGGCTCACAAACACAACTTCAACAACAGGGAAGTAAACACAACCACCATCACACCACATGCAACACAAACAACTCCGAAATCACCACAGAAGTCTAACTCACGCACAACATTCATCATATAATTTATTATAGATGAAAGAGAGCTCCCTTACCTCAAATAGGAGAAGACGGATCACTCTCTTCACCAAGACTTCTAGACTTATCAACAATTAACTCGGTCTCCCTTGATCTTGAGCTTCCTACGATCGGATTCCCTTCTTCTTCTCTCCAGAATCACTATTCCACCTAACTCTTTCCCTCTCTCACTAAGCTTCTCACTTCTCTCTCTCTTACTTTCCTCTTTTAGCAACTTAGATATTTTTGGAAGGAAATGAATGTGTGGTCGACACACTCTTAAGGCAAGCCTTAATGGGCCTTAATGAAGCTTTGACTTCATTTAAATCTTGGGCCTCTACACTCACTTTCTCCATTACTTAAACGCCTCCTAAATCAAATAAACACTCTACATTACTCACTTAGCTTAATTAAAATGTTGTAAACCTTAAATAACCCAATTAAATAAATAATTGAATTACTTTGGGGATTATTTGGAAGGGTGTTACATTAGTGGTATCAGAGCTGAAGTTGGTCTGTCCGACCAAGTGTCTGTTTGTTGTGTCTGTTGTATCTAATTATGCTCCTTGTGTAGAAATCTGATTTGATGGCGAGGCCTTAATTTGCTTTGGTCTGCACTGCTGACCGCAAGCAATAGCCCAAGCAATGGGGAATCAGCGAACTGCTGCTGATGAGAATGCTCGTAATTTGGCAACGTTCCAGAGGGAGAACCCACCCACCTTCAAGGGTAAGTACGATCCGGATGGAGCGTTGGCATGGTTGAAGGAAATGGAGTGTACCCCAGTTCAGAAAGTGAAGTTTGGAACTCATATGCTAGCGGAGGGAGCTGATGACTGGTGGATGGGAAAGAAGCAGAGATTAGAAGCTACAGGTGAAGAGATCACCTGGGATGTATTCAAGAGGGAATTCACAAGGAAGTACTACCCTGAGGATGTGCGGGCTAAGAAAGAAGTGGAGTTTTTAGAGCTGAAGCAGGGGAACAAGACTGTAGCTGAATATGCGGCCAAGTTCGAAGAGTTAGTCAAATTCTGCCCTTATTATGACAATGAGGCCAATTATGAATTTTCCAAGTGTGTCAAAGCTCGAGAATGGTAGTGCGACCAGATATAAAGAAAGCAATTGGGTATCAAGAGATTCGGGATTTTGCTAAATTGGTTGACAAGTGTAGGATCTATGAAGAAGATAGTACTGCTGCTTACAAGGTTGTGAGGGAAAAGAGGAATGCTCAGTTTGGGAAAGCCCTATGATGTTGAGTGGAAGTAAAGGTAAGTGGAAGACAAGTCTTTGGTAAGAGTTCAAGTGGGGAGGTGCCTCTCAGGTGTTGTGTGTTTTACTTGCAAGAAACACGGTCATAAGAGTAGTGAGTGCTCAGAGTTCCACTTGTTTCAAAGTGTGGTTAGAAGGGCCATAAAGAACATTGTTAGCCGTGAGAAGAAAGGGGTGGTTTGCTATAAGCGTGAAGAAGTGGGTCATGTTAGTGCTAATTGTCCTAAGCCCAAGAAGGAGAGAGCTAAAGGAGAGTGTTTGCCTGGCGGGATCGAGGATGCTAACGAGATTAGAGGTACTTGTTTTATTAACTGGTACTCCTTTGATTGCTATAGTAGATACTGGGTGCTACTCATTCTTTCATTGTTGCATTGTGTGCTGAGAAATTGGGTCTTGTGTTGTCTTCTATGAGAAGGGAGATGGTTATTGATATTCCAGCTAAGGGTTCAGTAACTACTTCCCTAGTGTGTGCTAAGTGTCCTCTGTCGGTCTTCTGAGAGAGTTTCTTGTTGATCTTATTTGTTTTAGTTGGGAGGTTGGGCGTCATTCTTGGTATGGATGGTTAGTTGATAACCATGTGCATATTAATTGTTTTAGTAGATGCGTGAGTTTTCTTTCTTAGAAGAGGAAGAATCTGTTTTGTTGCCTTCTGGTCAATTGCATAGAGCCATGAAGGAGGAAGCTAAGCTGTTTACTTTGATGGCGTCGTTATCCGTTGAGAGCCAAGCCAAGATTGATGAGTTGCCAATAGTTCGTGGATTTCCTGAGGTGTTTCCCGATGAAATCCCTGATGTGCCACCTGAAAGAAATGTAGAGTTTGCTATTGATCTACTGCTTGGTACTAGACCCGTGTCTATGGCACCTTATAGGATGTTTGCATCCGAATTGTCTGAGTTGAAGAGTCAGCTAGAAGACTTACTTGAAAAGAAGTTCATAAGGCCTAGTGTGTCGCCTTGGGGAGCGCCAGTGCTGTTGGTGAAGAAGAAAGATGGGAGTATGCGGCTTTGTGTTGATTATCGACAGTTGAACAAGGTGACGATTAAGAATAAGTACCCGCTTCCACGAATTGATGATTTGATGGACCAATTGGTGGGAGCTCGTGTGTTTAGCAAGATTGATTTGAGGTCGGGCTACCATCAAATTAAAGTGAAGGATGAGGATGTTCCTAAGACGGCGTTTAGGACTCGGTATGGTCATTATGAGTATTCGGTAATGCCATTTGTGTTATTCTGACGCTCGAGGATATTCATGGAATATATGAACCATATTTTCATGAATATCTTGATCGTTTTGTGGTGGTCTTCATTGATGACATTTTGGTGTATTCTAAGTCCGAGGAGGAGCATGCCGAGCATTTGAGGTTGGTGTTGGAAGTCTTGAGGATAGGAAGTTGTGCGCTAAGCTATCTAAGTGTGATTTTTGGTTGAAGGAGGTAAGTTTTCTTGGTCATATTATTTACGGTGATGGAATTGCGGTAGATCCATCTAAGGTTGATGCGGTGATGCGATTGGGAGGTTCCTAAGTCGGTCCACAGAGATTAGAAGTTTCCTTGGGTTAGTTGGGTATTATAGAAGGTTTATTGAGGGTTTTCTAAGTTGGCACTTCCGCTAACTCTCGGTTAACTTGTAAAGGAAAGGCGTTTATGCAGGATTCCGTTGTGAAGAAAGTTTCAAGAATTAAAGAGAAGGTTGACAACATCTCTGTTTTGGCGTTGCCTAAATCGGAGAGCCTTTTGTGGTGTGTATTGTGATGCGTCTAAGATGGGGCTAGGAGGTGTCTGATGCAAAATGGTAAGGTAGTCGCGTATGCCTCGAGGCGATTGAGGATTCATGAAAAGAATTACCTACGCATGATTTGGAGCTTGCGGCAATTGTCTTTGCTTTGAAGATTTGGAGGCATTATTTGTATGGTTCAAAGTTTGAAGTGTTCGGTGATCATAAAGGGTTGCGATTTGTTTGACGAGAAAGAATTGAACATGAGGCAAAGGAGATGGTTGGAATTGTTGAAAGATTATGACTTTAGTTTGAATTATCATCAGGGAAAGGCTAATGTTGTAGGTGATGCTTTGAGTAGGAAGTCCTTGCATGTGTCCTGCAATGATGGTGAAGGAGCTTGAATTGATTGAGCGGTTCGGGATTTGAGTTTAGTGCGTGAGGTGACACCTAAGAGTGTTAGATTGGGTGTCTTTGAAGATCCATAATGAGTTTTTGGATGTTATTGGGAGCTCGAGCGAGACATTAAACTAGTTGAATTAGCGATCGGGATTGATCACTCAGGAGTAAAGATTATGAGATAGATCGCAAGATGTGTTAAGGTACCGCGGAAGGATTTGTATTCCTAGTGATGAGGAGATTAAGAAGGCAATTCTTGAAGAGGGTCATCGAAGTAAGTTGAGTATCCATCAAGGGAGCTACAAAGATGTATCAAGACTTGAAGAAATTTGTTTTGGTGGCACAGTATGAAGCGTGATGTGGCTCGGTTTGTGTATGCTTGTTTGGCGTGTCGTAAATCGAAAGTATAGCATCGAAGCTTGGCCGAGGATTGATGCGGCCATTGGGCGTTCGGAATGGAAGTGGGATAGTATTTCTATGGATTTTGTGAGTGGTTTGCGAATACGAGGATTTGATGCTATATGGGTGATTGTTGATAGATTGGCGAAATCTGCTCACTTTTACCGATTAATATTACTTATCCAGTTCCGAAGTTGGCAGATATCTATGTTAAGACAATTGTGAAACTGCATGGTGTTCCTTTGAGTATTGTGTCTGATAGGGATCCTAGATTTACTTCTGAGTTTTGGAAGAGTTTGCACGAGGCTTTGGGTTCCAAATTGAGAATGAGTTCAGCGTATCATCCCCAGACAGATGGGCAGACGGAGAGGACTATTCAATCATTAGAGGATTTGTTGAGGGCATGTGTTCTTGAGCAAGGAGGTTCATGGGATTCTCATTTGCCATTGATTGAATTCACTTATAATAATAGTTTTCATTCGAGTATTGGGATGGCGCCTTTTGAGGCATTGTATGGAAGAAGGTGTAGGACTCCGTTGTGTTGGTATGAATCGGGAGAAAGTGTGGTGCTAGGCCCCGATCGAGCTTGTGCGTGAGACCACAGAGAAGGTGAAGATGATTCGTGAGAAGATGAAAGCTTCGCAGAGTAGGCAAAAGAGTTATCATGATAAGAGGAGGAAGGATCTAGAGTTTCAAGCTGGTGATCATGTATTCTTGAGAGTTACTCCAATGACAGGTGTGGGTCGTGTGTTGAAGTCTAAGAAGTTAACCCCTCGTTTTATCGGACCATATCAGATTTCAGAGAGACTTGGGAAAGTTGCTTATCGGGTGGCCCTGCCACCTAATCTTTCTAATCTGCATGATGTATTCCATGTGTCACAGTTGCGGAAGTATGTTCCTGACCCGTCGCATGTAGTTCAAATGGATGATGTGGAGGTGAGAGAGAAACTTACGGTGGAGACTATGCCAGTCAGGATTGAAGATCGGGAGGTGAAGGTTTTAAGAGGCAAAGATATTAATTTGGTGAAAGTGGTTTGGTTAGGAGCCGGTGGTGAAAACATGACATGGGAGTTGGAAAGCAAGATGAGAGAGGCATATCCAGAGTTGTTTGATTCAAGTTGTAGCGACCGAAAAATCCGGGAATGGATTCTTCGAAGTTCGAAAGGAAGCCGCCACCAAATTTTAGTTTAAGGGCAAATTCGGAAAATCCCTTTTAGTTTTAGGATAAGGCAAGTTTAAAGGTTCGGGAGTCGTTATGCGTGGGGAAGGTATTAGCACCTTACGACATCATTAAATCTAATTATTTATGGTTTATTAATATTTACCCTTTTTATTTATAGTGAAAAAGACTTAATTAAATTTTTAATTTTTAGTGCTTGACAAGAGTGGACTCTTGCTCCTACGTACCTCCGGATGCAATGGAGGAATCAAAGCTACGTAGTTCTTCCTGAAAAAGGTTTGTTTGTTGGTGTTTTTTTAGTGTAGGGTCCTAGGACTCCTTGAGCTATCTGACTCTTGATTCCTAGGATGACTAACCCGATTGTACAACCGACTTAGTCCCCTACTTTTGAAAGTATTTTTGAGATTTTTGAAAGAAGTTTGTTTGATGTGAGGTGAGTTGGTTTTAGAATAGGTATTCTAGAACTCTGGCTATCTGACTCATTAGTTCTAGAAGACGACTAACTTGGTTGTACAATGAGCTTAGTCCCCTATTTTTAGGAAAAGTGATTTATTTATTTACTTATAAGTTTTTAGGATTCCAAGCTGCATAACTCATTGGTCCTAGAATGATGACTAACCAGGTTGTACAACCGACTTAGTCTTTTATTTGATTTTGAAGAAATAAACTAATTTGTGCATAAAAAAAAAGACAAAAGCGATAATTAATAAAGACTAGGCTAAAAAAATAAATAAATAACTATATACATAAATAAATATGAATAGATATATAAATAAACAATAAACAAATAAATAAATAAATTATATTATAAATAAATGATAAATAAATATGTACATAAAAATAAACAAAATAAATACAAAACTAACTTTGGACTCGTGAGTCTTAGGACAGGTGAGCAATCGACCAGGTCAATCACGAGCCGGACTCTATCTGGTCCATTTTGACCCCAAGCTGCGAGGAACCGCTTTGAGAATCGAAAAGCCGACTCAAAACGTCGAATGATCAAAGAGCGGGTTTTTAGTGAAATGAGCGCGAACGCTTTGATAAAAAAAGATCACTTACCCCGCCAATGATCCCCTCCTCTAATCTTCACCTCTCAACCCCTTTTTATATCCAATTGCTAGGGAGCTCTTGTTTCTTGTGAGCAATGTGGGACTAAAACAAAGTAGTAGAAAACAATTCCCCCTTTAAAACACAATTCCGTTTTTCTCAAACTTGTCACCGTAAAATTGCGATTCGGATTAGATTAACCGTTGGATCGTCTTTCGTTTTTGACATGAGGTTCGTGAGACATATATCTACGCTTTCACCGTTCGGATCGTTGAAAGCGATGTTTTATGAGAGAGAAATTGCCTTCGCGCATTTGCGAGTTTTGTCCGTTTTTCTCAAACCTCTCATCGTAAAAGTGCGATTCGGATTCGTTAACCGTCGGATCGTCTTCATTTTTTGTGATGAGTTCGTGAGACATATATCTCCACTTTCACCGTTCGGATCGTCGAAAAGAGGTCAGAGGAGAGAGAAATGGCCTTCGCAATAGAGCTGCAGATTTGGGTATTTCATCTTTTGTTCTTATTTTGTAAGCTCTTATGCTTTGCTTCACTTGCTTTTTCAATTACTCAAAGAGGTCAAAAGAAAATAACATGTGGGATGATTGACCAAGAATCAAATCATGCATCTTTATATTAATTGTGGTTGATATGCACAAGCTACTTATCTTTTACTTGAGTACATAAACGTTTGTTGCACATACACTACTTAATAAAATAAAATAAAATATTACAATGATATAAGAACTCGGACAAAATTGGGGTATAATGGCTGCCCTCTTTATTTATATTTTACAAATTTTTTTAGTAGAAATAGAAATAAAGATAGAATAGACGTCAATTTTGTCCGTTTAGAGGGGAAATAGATGGTTTGAGAATAAACAGGAGCGGTTAACACTTGGCGTATTAACCGCGAACAAAATGAAGGATCGCTCCAGGATCTGAAGGAGCACTAAGGCTCTGAAAGCCCACTCGAGTGCGAAGGAGCACTAAGGCTCTGAAGGACCACTAAGGGTCTAAAGGAGCACTAAGGCTCGAAGGACCACTGCAGGTCCGGAAGGCCGCTAAGCCTTATTTGAAGGACCATCGTTAGTGCGAAGGAGCGCAACTAGCTACGGTACTAGTTAAGCGGTGCGAGGGGGCCTTTATATTCGGCGGCGAGAATGGGTCAAGATCGGTCTAGAAGCGATATGTTGACCATGAAGGGCGTCCGCGTGTCTTAGGGTGACCACAACTAGTGCGAAGGACCACGCGGGAGTGCGAAGGTCCGTCGGGCTCGACTCGACGTTGCGACACTGGGCCACTTAGGGGGCGAAGGGCGTAGTGCTTTGAAGGACCACTCGGAGTGCGAGGATCAACTTGGTGATGCGTGATATGATATGAGATTAACGCTTAAAGCAAAGCGATATTAGAGGAACAAAACATAGGGAACAACACTTATCGTGTTTATCAGGGCACACCTAACAAATGCATCATCGAGGAGGAAAAGCTTTCTTCCTTTGGCAATGCAATGCGGTGGAATGATTTTTCTCTTTTTTTTTTTGCTTTTTGCTTGTTACGTAATAACATGAAATGCAAATGTGAATTTGATGCAAATGAAATGATTGAATGCTAATGCCATGGTGCATGCATGATGCGATGATATGATATGATATGAGTGATTGGGTGCAAAACATTTTTTTTGTAATGATAAGATGCGAGACTTTGGATGCGAGAAGCATGGGTGAATATTGATCATTCTTTGGAAAAATTAGTTTTGATTCAAACTTGGCATTCTCAAGGTCATTATCTACTGAGACATCGATATGCAAAATTACTTGACCGTATTTGCAAGCTCGCTTATTTTTCCTTCCATTATGATGCCCCTTGATGATCGAAATTTATGTCCACAAAGTTACCTAAGTGAATTTTTAGCATCACATGATCAACTTGTGTTCTCTCTCTCTGAAGCTTTGTTTGGTAAAGACATATGTTAGTGCAAGTATGAATGAGTCAGTTAACTTGGGGTTCTAAAGGCCTAGGGTGAGGATATTTGTGGCACATGAAGGGGTGAATGAGTTGTTTGGTCTTTGTCAAGGTCATCAAAGGTAGGTTTTCCCAAGCCAAGAAATGCGGATCGCCCAAATTTAGATTTGATGACGGTGAGTGAATAACTTGCCCTGTCTAGTGGTGACAAGCTAGGGGTGTAGAAGATGATGAAGCTGGGAATGCATTGGCATTGGAATGAAAGGCGGAAAGCAAGAGACTTTGTCTCAACCCATAGAGTTTGGCGTTGCCCCATTTATGGTAAGGACAAGATTTCCCGGCTAGAGAAATGTAGCGGCGTTTTAGGGTAATGAGTTGAGAAATTGCCCGGTATTGTTTTGTGGATATGAATATGACAAGGGATGAGGTGAGTGTAGGGCGGATTTCTCCAAGTAAAGGGTGAAAGGATTGCCCCACTTGGTAATGGGATTTCAAATGGTTGTTTTAGTGAGGTTGTGAAAGGTGACAAAGTTAGGGCTATGGGTTTTTGAGTTGATGCGGTATGTATGTTTAGGACTGGGTGTGGTGTGGGATGGACGTTGGACACATTTCCCCAAGCTTAAGTGGAACAAATGGTGAAAGGATTTCCCCACTTTCGGAACTAGGTGACGATCCTAGCATAAACCCTTTGGTTATCTTTAGAATGACTCTCGGACTATGATAGTCTTGAGTTTGCTATGATGAAAGCGCACTTGGTGATCGCTAACCCTTGCCTTTATATCAATGGAACTTGAATGAATCTTTGGAGTGCAAGCCCTTTTGATTTCTTTATTTTGAGTTTTTTTTTGAGATACATTTTTTTGAGCAAACATATTGTAAATAAATAAACTTATTTGTCCTAAGATTAAAACTTTGAGAAAACAAAAGCAATCAGTCATTGATCGGAATGAACTCTAGAGGTTATGCGTGGTCGATGGTTTTTAGTGATTTATGAGGAAATGATAATTGGGCTCAAAGTGGTGTTGAGGATTGATGGGACGGATGGTTTTTATTGAAAGCGGTATGATTTGGCTAATGGTTAATGGTTTGTGAAAGAAGGGGTTATTAGGTTCAATGAAGTGTTTGATGATTGATGGGACAAATGATTTGGTGATGTAACTTGGCTAATGGGTGATGATTTATGAAGGAAATGGTTGTTAGGCTCAAAGGAGTGTTTGAGGTTTTATTGAGACGATGAATTGATGTGTCTCATTGTAGGATGGACTTGTTTAGGATTTTAATGTGGCTAAGGGTTTATGGAGGGCAGGATATTGAGGCTAAGAGAAGTGTTTGAGGTTTATTTTAGACAATGATCTCTTTATGCTTTAATAATGTGAAGCAACAGCTCACGACTTGTACTACTTTTGTCTTTGTTTTTTCTAATTTGTTTTTTTTTGGGATTTTTTAATCCACTTTTTTGACTTCACTCTTTTGTGCTTTTTGTTTCTTTTTTGGCTGAGTGAGCTGATAAAAGTGATGCACCATTTTTTGATGCGGAATCGATCCTTGTCTAGGGTGATTGAGAGATTTTTAGGATTTTTGGCTTAAGGTGGGTGGTAAGGGATTTTTGAGGATATGGAAAGATAGTTCAACTTCATTTCAAATCATGATTACTTGTTTTCTCAAAAAATAATTTAAAGACAATAATTTACTCATTTTATATACTTGCTCTTTTTTCTTTATTTCTCCTTTTTTGTGTGCCCTAATTTTTGCTTAGGCCGCTCTTACGAGTTTTCAACCTAACTGGCCTTTTTGATTTTTTGTAAAGGACTTGCACCAAGGGAATACAATGTTGACAAGGTATTTTGGAGATCACAAATTTGCCTCAGTGTGAGGGTCTCAAGTGTTATTTCAATAGTGAGAACAAACCAAAAAGTCGACTAGTTAGGGGAGTATGTACTTTATGGTGGTCGTGGTGGGATAAGACTTGGACGGGGGATGATGACAATGTAGGGACATTAACCGACTCAAACAAGAATGAAGACACATGTGACACACAAATCACTACACGAATGCTTCATAGAGAGTTAACATCAGTTTTAACATGAAAGAAATTTTTGGTGGACCATTTCGTTCATTCATCATGGGGTGGATGAAATGCAACGCTTTGTTGACCGTTGGATTGTCTTTCTTTTTTGACAGTAGGTTCGTGAGACATATATCTACGCTTTCACCGTTCGGATCGTTGTAACGATGTCTTATGAGAGAGAAATTGCCTTCGCAATAGCTGCAGTTTTTGGTCCGTTTTTCTCAAACCTCTCATCGTAAAAGTGCGATTCCGGATTCGTTAACCGTCGGATCGTCTTCATTTTTTGACAGTAGGTTCGTGAGACATATATCTCCACTTTCACCGTTCGGATCGTCGAAAAGAGGTCAGAGGAGAGAGAAATTGCCTTCGCAATAGAGCTGCAAATTTGGGTATTTCATCTTTTTGTTCTTATTTTGTAAGCTCTTATGCTTTGCTTCACTTGCTTTTTCAATTACTCAAAGAGGGTCAAAAGAAAATAACATGTGGGATGATTGACCAAGAATCAAATCATGCATCTTTATATTAATTGTGGTTGATATGCACAAGCTACTTATCTTTTACTTGAAAACATAGAAACGTTTGTTGCACATACACTACTTAATAAAATAAAATAAAATATTACAATGATATAAGAACTCGGACAAAATTGGGGTATAACACAGGTAATTTCGGGGACGAAATTCTTAAAGTGGGGGAGAGTTGTAACGCCCTTAAATAATTTAATTATTTGTAACGCCCTAAAATAATTTAATTATTTATTTAATTAAGTTATTTAAGGCTTGCAACATTTAATTAAGTCAATTAATTAGTTGAGTTTATTTTATCTAAAAGGGGTCTAATTTATTTAAGTGGGATAATTAAGATGAGATTTATTTTATTACAGGAGGTGAATTAAATTAATGGGAGTGGTGTAAATAAGGCCCAAGTCCATTAGTGAGCCCAATTCCTAGTCTTTAACCTAAGGGGCCTTTAGGATAGTGCTCATTTTGAACCAAACAAAGAAATAAAAAAAAGAAATAGGGAGGCCGAGCGACTGCGCAGTGGAAAGGAAAGGGGAGGATAGGTTTTGTTCTCAAGTTTCCACTAGGTAATGATTCTTAGTCCTTTCTTCACCATTTTGTCTTCCTCTTTTAAGTGTTGTAGCCTCCATTTCCTAATTCTTGTTCATTTTGATTCTTCATTTTTACAGAAGAAGAGTGAAGTTTGGGTTCAATTTGAAAGGAGGGTAGGAGCACTTCATTTTGTTGGTTTTTGGTGTTGGATTGAAGTTCCTAGCTCATTCAAGGTTAGGGGGCTCTCATTTACATTTATAATAAGTTGTATGATATGAATTATGTGTGGAATAGCTCTAGGATGGTTTGATTGTTTGAGTTTTGTGTTAATCTTATGTTTGTTGTTGTATTTGAGTTTAATTTTGTGATACTATGATGCTTGATGCTGGAAATAAATGTGTTGTTAAATATGCATGCAATGTGTTTGACAAAATGCTCCAATGTGATGAAATACGAGAATATGTTGATTTCATGATGTTGATCAAATGTCTAAGTGAGTGTTGTTGAAGTGGGTGTTGAATTGTTGAATAAAAGTGTTGTTAAAGTGTTTGTGGTGTAGGTGAAGTTGGCCACGGCCTAGGCGCCAAATGCCTAGGAACCGTGCGCCTAGTGTGTGAGTAAAGGCAACAAGGGTGGCGCCATGTTGTGCGCTTGTGTCGCGTGTGCTGCTGAGCAAGGGCGCCAAGGAAGGCGCCACAGTGTGGGCGTGTTGCGTGCTGGAGCAGGGCGCCAAGATTGTCGGCCCTGCGTGCGAGTATGTGTGCGAAGTCAGGCGCAGGCGCCAACCGGGCGGCCTCATGCGCCGTGTCTTCTTTGGTTGGCGTGTGGTGCGTGTATGTGCGTGTTGTGTGGTGCGGGCGCCAAGTGAGGCGCCACCTTGCGCCTGCATGCGTGTGTGTGCTTGTGAGTGGCACGGTATAGGGCGCCATATGTGGCTGCCCTTGGCGCCTAGCCGTGCGCCTGTGTCATGGCGTGGCACGCGGGTATGTTCTTGCGAGGCGCCAAATGTGCGACCCGCGCGCTTGTGTGTTGTGTTGGTCCTCGGTGAGTCAATTTAGTCCTTATGTGACAGTTTGGTCCCTCAGGTGTCAGTTTGGTCCTCGTATGGCAAGTTGGTTCTTGGTGGGACCTTTAGTCCAATGATGAGGTGTGTTGTATTGCGGTGATGATTAAGCAGTGTGTAGACTTCGGCCAAAGCGGTGAGTGCCCTCAAGGCTTATATTGTGATTGAAGTTGAGTTGTGAAATGAAAGGTGGCGAGTTTAATAATTGTGCATTGTCATGGTGTCACATGAATCATGTGCATTCAGTGGTGATGTAGGCTTCGGCCATTGCGGTGTGTAGGCTTCGGCCAAAGCGGTGTGTGTGACATCCGGGGCTGACGAGGGCGAGGAGTGATCGCCGGTGCCCAAAAAGGTGACATGGCAAAGAGCGGCTCCTGGCAGCTTCAAAGGGAAGGGGCGCGTGAATGAACCGAATACGCACCAGAATGAGAGGGATCATGAGTTTGTGCGGTATGGGGGATCTGAGTTGAAGGAAGGCTTAAAAGAATTGATTTGGACTACCTATACCAACAAGATGCATCTTCTTTCGGGAGCCCATCTCATAAGAACTCCATAGTTAAGCGTGCTTGGCTTGGAGTAGTAGTGGATGGGTGACCTTCTCGAGAAGTTTCGGAAAGCATGTAAGTGAGGACAAAGCATCTTTGAAAAAGACTCGTGTTGGTTCGTGAGGCGATCGGCGATTCCGAAGCGGATCGGGATGTTACAAATGGTATCGAGCGCAGACTCTCTCGATGCGGTGTGGTTGGGGACGAACCAAGCGGAAGCCAGTGGGCATGTGACATCGGGTCGACGACGAGGCGAGAGTGATCGCCGGTGCCCAAAAAGGTGACATGGCAAAGAGCGGCTCCTGGCAGCTTCAAAGGGAAGGGGCGCGTGAATGAACCGAATACGCACCAGAATGAGAGGGATCATGAGGCTGTGCAGGTATGGGACTGTACAGTTGAAGGAAGGCTTAAAAGAATTGATTTGGACTACCTATACCAACAAGATGCATCTTCTTTTCGGGAGCCCATCTCATAAGAACTCCATAGTTAAGCGTGCTTGGCTTGGAGTAGTAGTGGGATGGGTGACCTTCTGGGAAGTTTCCCGGAAAGCATGTAAGTGAGGACAAAGCATGCTGAAAAAGACTCGTGTTGGTTCGTAGGGCGATCGGCGATTCGAAGCGATGCGGGATGTTACGATTGTGTGCCCTCAAGGCTTATTGCGGTGATGATGGATCCACATGCATATTGCATACATACATATACCCATGCCTTCGTGGTGAATCTTGGTGATGCTTAGTTGATCCGTTAATATGGTTTCTTGATGTTATAATTAAATGATAAATGCATTAATTGTTGTGGATTGGTGTTACTAGTTGCCTTCCTAATGTAATGCTTATCCTACTTGTTATTATTTATGTAAAGAGACTCACCCTACTGCTTTTATGTTGCTTCTCATGTCGGCAACGTGCAGGTGATACTGAGTGAATGTATTCATGCCTTCTTTGGTTGGTCGTGTCAGCTCTGATATGTAGCACCAGGGGAGGGGTGTCGTAGTACTGTTGTTTTTCTTTTAATGTATTAGACTGATACTATTTGGTGCATCGTTGTTATGTTCTCTAGACTTGTTGTCATTCTGTGGTGCTGGAGATTATTTTTATGTGATGTAACTAAACAGGTGTCTGCGGGCTCGTCCCTAAACTATTGTGCTATATATCATGCTGTTTGTTGACCTCATGTCATTTGTTGTTCATTGGCTTCTTCAAAGTGATGAAAATGTGACACTCTCTTGCATCGATTTTTGAAAACTCTGATTTTAGTTATTAAATAGTAAGTAGTAGAAGGGGGTGTTGCATTATGTACCAAGCCTCCCATCAATTGACTGACATAGTGAATCATATAGTGCACAATGAAGTGCAATAGGCCAAGGTACAAGAACAGAGGCGTGCTACGCAAGTTAGTAGCATGACGAGTCTTGGTGTCCCCGGCCAACAACAGGGAGGACAATCAAGTACAATGGGGATGTGTGTTGCGCCCGAAAAAGTCCCCGAGGGAGAGCCTTCCTCGTTTACAACTTTTCTAAAAGAAATCGATCAATGAAGCCGCCACTAATATTTATTAAGGAAAATATTAGGAAAACCTTTTGGAAAACAACTGGTCTTTCGAAAACTCAGAGATGTAGGTTCGGGGGTCGGTTATGTGTGGGGAAGGTATTAGCACCCCACACCTCCTTTCTACCGAAAGGGAACCATTAATTCGATGTGTGGTTTGGATTGTTTGATTTGAAATAAATCGTTCTACTTCTTTTCTTTTCCTTTTTATTTGAAAGAGTTTTTTAGAAAACAAGGGAGAAAGAAATCTTTTTGGGATCTTTGAAGTGAAACTAAACTAAGACTTTTTTTAAAAGAGTGCTTGACGGGATGTGACCCGCTCCTACGTACCCTCAATGAGATGAGGGATCAAAGCTACGTAGTTCTTGGTTCTTAAATTTGAGAAAATCTGTGTTTTGTCCTAATCTTATCTTTTGGGTTTTGGAAATATGACTCAAGCGTTCATGAATACCAAACAAGCAATGGCTTCGAGTGGCGTTCATTACTAACTTGAAAGAAAAGTGTTGGAACCGATAATCAGTCGAGCAATTGCTTCAAGTGATTACAAGTTGCAACGTTTTTATTATCTTTTTTGAAATTGTTTTGGAAAAGGATGAGTCGTAGTGATGATTATCACTAATGGCTCATATTGTTTTTTTTGAGTTTTTAAATTGACTTGTATTTGATTAAGGTGTGGGAGTTTTTCGTGATAGTCAAACAAGCAAGGGCTTGGTGACTACCACTAGTAACTCAATCATTGACGATCAAACAAGCAACGACAGTGATGGCCAATGATTTGTTTATGAAAAAATGCCTTATTATTAAAAAAACATGTGATTCCAAGTTTGAAAAAGAAATAGAACATTTCAAATCTTTTCAAGTCCAAACCAAGGCAACAATAAGAACACAAGCATAGCAATCATAAAGAATATCCACAAATTGTAATGAACCAATTGAATACATGATTGAGCTAACATGTGGGTGCATGAACATACAATTACAATATGCAAGGCACATCATTATTGCATGTATAAGCAAGTAAGGATGCATGAGGTACTAACAAGTGAGAGTGCAAATGAATATGCAAGAGATATGAATATATGAAAAGGCATGAAGATTAAAACAAGAGAGTATGCAAGAGATACAAGCAAATGAGAATGCAAGAGAGTGAATAAGGTTTTATTTAAGTGCAAGTGTGTGAGAGTGTGTCATAAAAAGTGGTAAAAAATTAGTTACCTTATTATTAGGAAATGGTGAAATGTTTTGGTGTTTTTAGAGTCTTATGAAAAAGTGGTAAAAAGTATTTTTGGGTTGATTTTATAAAGTTGAAAAGTTATAAATGTAAACTAGAGAATGTTTTGGGTCTTTTTGTAATTTAAGAAAGGTAAAAAGTAAAGGTAAATTATTAATGAAATGGTAACTTATTTAAGTGAAGGTGGTGAATTATTCAAGTGAAGGTAAATGGTAAAAGTAAAAAGTTAAAAATATATTTTTTTTTTTTACTTATGGTAAAATGCTAGTGAGTGGTAAGATAAAAATGAGAATAAGTGGTAAAAAGGTGAAAAAACACATTAACACTATTACACATTTCTACACAAGATCAAACACACATTTTAAGCATTGAAATGAACCCTAAAACACACTCTAAGGCCGAAACCTTGCATGACCAAAACATCAAGTTATTTCATGCCTAAATTTATGATCAACACATGAAACAAAATATACAAATCAAAGATTTTATTTACATAAATCAAAAGGTAAAAAGAAGGCAAACAAACCCTAATTTTAAGGCCTAAAACCGAAACCCTCTAATCCTCAAGATCAAGACAAAATTCAAACTTGCAAGTTATGACATGAACAATAAGATGCATATATCATGTGGAAATCACTTATTCATGAAAAGGTGACAAAATGAGTATGAAAAAATGCAAGAACATGGTTGAAAACACAAGAAGCCTCTCCTCAGGCCAAGGGTTCACTTCAAACACCCAAGGCTCCCAAAGTCCTTGACATAGTGTTTGAAATGAACCTCTAAGCCTTTAGAGAGGAAAGAGGAGTAGAAGGGAGATTTACATGCTAATAGTTAAAAATGCAAGAGATATGATGTTTACCTCAAGAAATGACTAGCAAAGAAGTAGAAAATGGAGATCAAGAACAAATCAACAATAATCTTCACAAATCTACCACAAATGTCACGCAAACTTCAAGAAAGCAAGCTCCTTTATGGTGTAAAAATGGAATCAAAGGTGAAGAGAAGAAGATATATGAATGTGGAGTAGGTTTAAGGTGATTTGATGGATGAAACTTGAAAAAACTATGGAAGGGAATGAAGGGGAGGGTTCGGCCTAGAGAGGAGAAGGAGAGGAGAGAATGCTAGCTAGGGTAAAAATGAGAGTGTGTGTGTATGATCTCTTATTTTGGGTTTTTATATGGGGTGTCACATTAATGGTATTTATGACAATGTATCTCTTGTAAATCAATAGGATTTGAGAAAGAAATTGAATCAATGGTCAAGATGCATTATCACATGGATTAAGGGAAATAAAATGAGGAGAGAGAGGGTGAAAAAAAAGATAAGGAGGGTGGTGAAGGATAAGCTCATTTACAAAATTGTAATTTTCCATGAAAGGTGAGGATTGATTTTCACACTTAAATGGAAGGCCATGATTTAGTACAATTTGCAAGCAATAAAAATAAATGAAAATGGGGTGTATATGGCTGTTTGTGCGCAGCTAAGAGAATGGAGAGTGAGTGGAATTGCAAATTGTACTATTGTTCTTATCCTTAATTCAAAAGAGTGTAGAATATTCCCTTCTAGAGCATTCTTCCTAATTCATGCCATTTTGGGCCATATCCTATGATTCAATGATTGGGCTCTGAATTTTATGATCTCACCAATCCCAAAATTGATTTATTTACCCCACTTCGAAGGAAAAGACCATTTTACCCTTCTATCCAAACACTAGGTTTTTAGGCCACAAGGTTTAATATTTATGCACAAAAATATTCACAATGGAGCACAAATATCCTCAAATAAATCATTGATGATTATTCAAGGATTTGGGACAAAAGACCATTTTATTGTGAAATGACCAAAATGCCCTTTCACTCTAAAAACCCTAGTTTTGCACTGAAACACATTTTCACTTCAAAAATGATTTTTCACCCTAGGAGTGACCTCTAATACTTTGCAATGCATATTGGATGACTTGTCTTGAGGAACTGTCCCTTATTTGTGAAATGACCAAAATACCCTTTTGTCTTGAAAAACCCTAATTTGTCTAAAAGTGCATTCTAACTCCAAAAATGATTTTAGAAGTTTTGAAATGACTTTTAGAACCCTAAATGCAATGCATGATGCTCTCTTCTCCTCTGCTTATTTATTTTTGGGGAAAATTAGGGTTTTGACCTAAAGCCAGGACAAAATTGGGGTATGACAATTTGCCCTCTTTATCTAGATTTTAACAAGGAATATGAATTGGCCGAAACATATTCCGAGGCAAAATAGAGATAAAGAACTCAGAAATTATACCGATTTTGTCCACTTAGGAAAAACCCGAATTTTTTTTTTTTCTCTTCCTCCTTCTTTTTTGGATTTTTTTCTTCTTGGATTCTTGAATGATCAATTCAAGCGTGCCCTATTGTGATGACTACTTGAATGTACATCCGACTTAGCCTTCTATACTTTGAAAAAGCGATAAATGAACACTTAGCGTCTTGTGAGAAAAGATAAAAGGGGTACCGGGCGGCGTCTTGGCGATAAATGGGCACTGGCGTGCAAAAAGCGGTAAAATGCCCGGGTTGCCTAAAACTCAGTAATCCTTAAAGCGAACTCTTGGCGAATCCGAGTTTGCACGTGGCTTGGAGGAGCACGTTTCTGAAATCTCTCGGTCTTTCGAGCGGCCGGGGATCGTTATCGACTCGAATCGATATCTGAGATCAATCTACGGCGTCCCATTGTATCTTGGCCGATACAACTATTCCGTTGCGCCGCGCGCATGTCTGCGGTCCATCGCGTTGCTCGTATACGATGTGAGACCTCTCTTTTGCGCACTTGGGCGCTCTCTTTTCCTCTTTTGCGCGCTTGGGCGCTCTCTTTTCTTTTCCTCTTTTGCGCGCTTGGATGCTCTCTTTTCTTTTCCTCTTTTGCGCGCTTGGACGCACTCTTTTCTTTCCTCTTTTGCGCGCTTGGACGCTCTCTTTTCTTTTCCTCTTTTGCGCGATTGGACGTTCATTTTTCTTTTCCTCTTTTGCGCGCTTGGATGCTCTCTTTTCTTTCCTCTTTTGCGCGCTTGGACGCTCTCTTTTCTTTTCCTCTTTTGCGCGCTTGGACGCTCTCTTTTCTTTTCCTCTTTTCTCTTTCTTCCTTTCTGATCTCTCCACTGAGGGAGTTCCTTCTAGAACCTGAAGTCGAACATTAATACCGAAGTACCTTTCCATCTTTGTACCTGCAAGTGAGATGAACAAACGCATGCAATGCAAATGCCATGATTGCTATTTTCTTTTTCTTTTCCTTATGGTGAATGTAATGCAAACACCTGAATTTCTTTTTTCTTTACTTCATAGTGCATGACTAATGAGTGCATGATTTTATGTAATGCATGTTATGTAGGGTCTATTATGCAAATACATGTTATGCGAGCGTATGCGATGCGATGATTTAGTGGAATGATAAATGCAATGAGATGCTATTCTTGATTTTCTTTGGTCACTTTCTTTTTCTCGATCGTTGTTTTTTTTTTTTTTTTATTTTTTTATTCTCTCTTTGATCGCCTTTCTTCTTTTACGATCGTTTGTTTTCCCTTTGCTCTCTTACTCTTTTGCCCTGTTGGCTTACCTTCTTCTTTGGTTCACCGATCCGCGACACTCATGTACACGAGACCGAGGAATATATTGAACTTGCGGGACTCATGGGCAGTGCGGGTGAGCTTTAACTTTGTCGCTCAAGCAATCGTGGGCTCAATCACTTTCTCTTGCATGACTAAGCTGGTTTTGGGGGAATTGCCTCTTTCCGTGACCTTTAAGAATTTCATAATGATTTGCAATGCTATATGATGTATGCACATGTTTTCTGATTCAGATCACCATCATCATAAAACGTTTATTTTGAGCGAGAAGAAGCAAAAATAATCAAAGAAATGGACATGAAAAAGTTTGAGCTTTTTTTTTTTCGACGAGAAGCGATCGATCGCATGAATGTTACGACGATCATTATTCAATACATTTGAAAGTTTTAAACTACAAAAAGACACGAAAAACAAAGAGAAGTTGAATTCGATCGTCTCGTCTCGTGGAGCAAAGTGCAACATTTGTGTCCTTGACCTTGATCACTCCTCATCCGAAGTCTTCGGGGAGTTGTATGCCTTTCTTTACTTTTCATGCTCAAGTTTTCGACCTAATTTTTGCTCTGGATCGCCCTGCGGGTTTTCAATCCACCAGTGTCGCTCCGATTTTGCCTAGTCGTCGCTCTTTCGGGTTTTCAACCTAGCGAGCTAATTCTTACTTGGCTTGTCTTTCTCTTTTTTTGTCTATTTTTTGGGCATAGTACTTCTTCACTTGATCGGAATTGTTGGGTTCCTTGAGATCTTCGCCGTCCATGTTGGTAAGTATCGGTGCTCCTCCAAAGAAGGCTTTCTTGACAACATATGGTCCATCATAGCTTGGAGTCCACTTCCCACGGGGATCACCGATAGGCAAGATCTTCTTAAGCACCAGATCACCTTGCTCGAATTCACGTGGTCGGACTTTCTTGTCAAAAGCCGTCATTCTCTCTGCGATATAATTGCCCACGACACAAAGCTCGCAATCCTTTTTCTTCAATGAGGTTTAGCCGATCCAGACGGGCTTGAACCCATTCTCGCTTTTTTTTGACTTTGTTTCCATCGAGACCCGCATGGAGGTATCTCAACCTCAATAGGAGGACCGCTCACCCATATACCTGAGAGAAGGATTTGCCCTGGGGTTGAAGTGCGTCATGAAGTTCGGTAGAGCCATGCAAAGCAAAGGAAGCATCTCATGCCAATCCTTGTAAGTTACCACCATCTTTTGCATGATCTTCTTGATGTTCTTGTTGTAAATTTGCTTTGATCGCCCCATTCATCTTCTAAGCGGTAGGAGAAGAATTATGATGCTGAATTTTGAACTCGCATTACGTGTCCTTCATCATTTCTTCATTGCTCGTGTTCTTTCGCCATTATCGGTGATGATCTTGTTTGGAAGACCATAACGGAAAATCAGATCTTTCTTCACAAATTTGGCAACCATCGAATCGGTTATTTCGAGTATGAGGCGCTTCAACCCACTTGGTAATCTCTAAAACTTTGCCTTGATATAATTGTAACTTGAATGAATCTTGGAGTGCAAGCCTTTTGATTTTTCTTCCCCCTTTTTTTTTTTTTTTTTTTTTTGAGAGATTTTTTTTTTCTGGACAAACATATTTAAATAAATAAACTTATTTGCCCTAAAGCTAAAACTCTGAGAAAACAAAAGCAATCGATCATTGATCGGAATGGATTCTTGGAGGTTGTGGGTTTTTGTGGAGAAAGGATGATTGGGTTTAGTGAATTGCTTGAAGCTAATGGTAGGATGATTTTTATTCGGCGTTGGCTGACGTTTGATGATTTATGATGGTTATTTGGCTTGATGAGGTGTTTGGAAGTTTTATTCCTGGCTAAGGGTTGGTGGAGGGCGGGATGCCGAGGTCAAAGGGAAGTATTTGCAGTTTATTGGGACAAGGATCTCTTGTGTTTTGTGGTAACGTATATCAGCTCACCACTTGCATTTCTTTTGTATTTTTGGGATTTTCATTTTTAAATCCTCCTTTTCTTTTTTTTTTTTTTTTTTTTTTTGATTTTTTGATTTTTTTTTTTTTTTTTGATTTTTGATTTTGGGTGAGTGATAAAAAGTGACGACCTTTTTTGATTTTTGAGGTGATCCTTGTCTAGGTGATTTTTGGATTTTTTTGGCTTCTGATGTGGTATACAGCTTTTTTTCGAGAATATGGGAAGATGGTCAAACTTTATTTCAAATCATGATTGCTCGTTTTTTTCTCAAAAATTAATTCAAGGACAATAATTTATTTACTCCTATATATTTGCTTTTTTTTTTTTTTTTTGTTTGATTATTTTTACGACTGACTTTCTTTTTTCGGTCATTTGTTTTTGTGTTTTTTTTTTTTTTGTTTGAAGGGGAAAATCATCTCAGGACTAGCACGATTCGGATCTGTGTAGTCGATGCACATTCTCGACTTCACCATCCTTTTTTGGGCGGGACGATATTGGCAACTCATCGCAGTGCGTGGCCACCGCTGGAACCCCGTGATCAAATTGCTTCTTCACTTCGCCTCTGATTTTGAGGGACATCTCAGGCTTCATCCTTCTCAGCTTCTGTTTTACAGGCAGACATTTAGGCTTGACTGGTAGCTTGTGTACCACAATGTCAGTGTCCAACCCAGGCATATCTTGATGGGACCATGCAAACACATCCACATAATCGTGCAACATATGAACCAACTTCATGCGATCTTCGTCATTCATGGCGGTAACCACTTTGACCTCTTTCTTGTTCTCAGCTGTACCCAAGTTGATCACTTCAGTGGATTCCCCATGAGGCCGAATAACCCTTTCTTCTTGTTTCATTAACCTCATGAGTTCTGGAGGAGTTTCCCAGTCTTCCTCAACATCCCCCTCAGCTTGATTGATAGGGTGATCAAAGTCGAAATATGGACTGCTAGCACTGTTATTTTGAGAGACAATTGCTATGGTTCTGCCTTTTGCCGAAGCGAAAAAGCAGAATGAAAAGCGAAACAAACAAGCAAACAATAATAAAACAGGAAAGAGGACACATGAAATATGGAGAAATGATTTTTATTGATGGAAATTCAAAACAAACGTTTTTATTGATGATGATGATTCTGAAAATAAAAACATGCGTGCCCCTAACAACTTGTCCTATGGCCTTGGGCAGAGCCACAGGGTTGCATTACAACTAATTACTTTGAGTTAACAGTCACGGGAACTCAGCAGCTTCCCAATTCTTCACCTCTTTTCCAGCAGGACAGCGACGAACCAGACTCGCCTCACCCTCTTCAGACTTAGAACCCTCTCTAACAACAGCAACTTGGTTGTATTGCTCATCTTCACCATCCCATCCTGTGGGCTGTATGTCTTTCATTCGGATTCGAGCACTTTCAGGAGCATCATATCTGACCAAGTAATCAAACTTTCCACTTCTCAATCCGTTCTCCAACCTCTCTCCCACAATCACCAAATCTGAAAAGTTGGACGAGACACTAATGATCAGGCGGTCATAATACAACGACGGCAAGGTTTCCATGAACATAGAAACCAATTCTTTGTCTAGCGAGAGGGGTGTAACTTGCGCGACCAAAGCCCTCCATCTCTGGGCATACTCCTTGAATGATTCATCGTCTTTTCTTACTCATGTTCTGCGGTGTGTCCGATCCGCGCCATATCCGCATTGTATGGATATTGTTTGAGAAAAGCATCCGCCAAATCCTTCCAAAGAATGGATTTGGGATGGCTCTAACTTCATGTACCAATTAAGAGATGCCCCAACTAGGTCTGTCTTGGAAGCAATGGATTAACAGTTTGTCATCACGGAGTACGTAGACATTTTTTCTCGCGAGACATCGTCAGATGACTCTTTGGGCAAGTAGCACCTCTATATTTGTCAAAGTCAGGGACCTTGAACTTTGGGGGCAGCACCACATCGGGGATAAGGCACAAATCTCTGGCCTCTTTAGCTCTGAAGCCAAGACCTTCAACCATCCTTAGCCTTTCTTCTAACATTTGAATCGTTCCTTGTCTGCCTGGTGCTCGTGAGAATAACCCGGGAGAATTGCTTACAACATATTGCGGTGGCAGCCTTGAGTATTGAACCTGGGGATAAGTAGAGTTGCCTGACACGAAGCCCTGAGTCTGCGGAAAAACAGCTGGCGGTGTAGTGAGATTCTGAGGAGTGGGCTAAGGTATAACAATTGGATGGGGAATCTGGACCCGGGGTTCAGCAGTTACTCCTTCTGGTCCAACAGATGTTGGCTGCACATTCTCGACTGTCGACACAAGACCAGCCTCCGATTTGCTTCTTGACTTTGGGGGAGTGTATCCCAAAGGAAGGCCATAAGTGGGCCACTGGGCAGTCTGAAAGTCATTCCCATCCTTCAAGGACAACAAAAGCCTCATCACCTCGCTCATCTGCGCTTTTAAAGCATTCATTTCGTTCCTCATTTCAGGATCACCCTGACTAGAGCTACCAGGAGCTGACCGGTTCTGATTCTGTACCATGAGGGTCGGGCTTGCCCCACTTCCATTCGCTGAGTCTCAAACCGGAGGGTTTCGATTCTCATTCTTGGCCGAGGCGGATCGATATTCGCTAAGATTGCCATTCCTCCGCCTCGTGGAGCGCCCAATACCGATGTTGTCGCACGACTTGCTTTTTTTACATTTATTTAGACGTTTATTACATAAGAGCGAAAAAAGAAAAATGCATGAATGAATGTATGTACAATGTTTGCTTGATGCCGGGAGCCACGGGATGCCTCATCTTGTCATAAGCGCAAAGACTTTTTCTTTGATTTAGGAAGTGAAGCAAACGAGGAATCAAAATAGCAAATCGACATACTTCATATGGCGGGAAGCGAAGTAAGTGAAGCCTTGCTATTCGATTCCATCTCGATGCACCTATGACAAGATGGTGCATTATTCGATGGTCCTCGACAAGCAAATGCAAACGAGATGCACTATGAATGCATGAGTTGCAGAAACTTAAGTTTTATGCAATGCGGGGATGTATGCAAATGACGATGATGCTTTATGCAAATGCGAGGTTAGGAAAAAAACTTTATTTGCAGTAACTCAGGTTTCCCTTTTTTGAAAGTACGGACCGTACACTGCTTCATATAGACCGGTAGGAGGAAAGCTACAGCAGTAACTCTTTCTTCCCTTTTTTTTTGAAAATAAAGTGGGTCATATGTCGCTTTGTACGGAACGGCAAAAGAAAAAGCTACAATGGCAACCCTTTCTTTTTTTTTTTTTTTTTTTTTTTTTTTTTTTTTTTTTTTGAAAATCTCCTTTTTTTAGGAAAGACATGTCTAAACTACAATGCAACACACAATTTGTATGTCCTCGTGTCCTACAAAGGTGGGAATCCTAAGTTCTAGGGCAACTTCAAAGGTTCCTTCCATGTAGTTCTAATTCACACCCTCACAATGGCTACCAGAGCTATAGAATCCTCATGCCGACACCCACAAATGTAGAGAACTACCAAGTGTGAAGTGTCATGAGAAAGCGTACTCTGGTTGAGACTTTCATGAGTGTCAGACAGACAAAGGTCTCAAATGACAGTCACTAATCGTCTCCACTCTCCTAGGTATTTGTTGGATCCGGGTATAGGAGCCCACTCATAACATACAAAATGTAAGGTGTGAAAGTGTGTGATTGAGGACATACTTTCTAAAATCTGCCCTCCCCACCTGCAAGGAAAAAACCAGACCAGTCCAGACAGAAGCAAACAGTAACATGTCGTCTACCCTAAGGTTTGGTATCACAAAACAAATAAACCATCAACAACCATATATAGCTTACCTCAAGAAAGGGAGCAGAGAAGAAGGGATTATAATAGATGGGGGAAAGCATGCATAATTATAAGCATATGAAGAAAGAAAAAGGAAAAAGGTAAGGAAATGAAGAAGTAAAAACGAAAAATAATTCAAATCAAACACTTTGAACCACACATCGGATTAATTAGGTTTGACCCACTTATTTTTTTAAAAAAAAAATTTGTCCCCAGTGGAGTCGCCAGTTGTTGCGCCCGAAAAAGTCCTCGAGGGAGAGCCTTCCTCGTTTACAACTTTTCTAAAAGAAATCGATCAATGAAGCCGCCACTAATATTTATTAAGGAAAATATTAGGAAAACCTTTTGGAAAACAACTGGTCTTTCGAAAACTCAGAGATGTAGGTTCGGGGGTCGGTTAGGTGTGGGGAAGGTATTAGCACCCCACACCTCCTTTCTACCGAAAGGGAACCATTAATTCGATGTGTGGTTTGGATTGTTTGATTTGAAATAAATCGTTCTACTTCTTTTCTTTTCCTTTTTATTTGAAAGAGTTTTTAGAAAACAAGGAGAAAGAAATCTTTTGGGATCTTTGAAAAGTGAAACTAAACTAAGATTTTTTTAAAAGAGTGCTTGACGGGATGTGACCCGCTCCTACGCACCTCAATGAGATGAGGGATCAAAGCTACGTAGTTCTTGGTTCTTAAATTTGAGAAAATCTGTGTTTTGTCCTAATCTTATCTTTTGGGTTTTGGAAATATGACTCAAGCGTTCATGAATACCAAACAAGCAATGGCTTCGAGTGGCGTTCATTACTAACTTGAAAGAAAAGTGTTGGAACCGATAATCAGTCGAGCAATTGCTTCAAGTGATTACAAGTTGCAACGTTTTTATTATCTTTTTTGAAATTGTTTTGGAAAAGGATGAGTCGTAGTGATGATTATCACTAATGGCTCATATTGTTTTTTTTGAGTTTTTAAATTGACTTGTATTTGATTAAGGTGTGGGAGTTTTCGTGATAGTCAAACAAGCAAGGGATTCGAGTGACTACCACTAGTAACTCCATCATTGACGATCAAACAAGCAGCGGCGAGTGATGGCCAATGATTTGTTTATGAAAAAAATGTCTTAGGGTTTTTTATTAAAAAAACATGTGATTCCAAGTTTGAAAAAGAAATAGAACATTTCAAATCTTTTCAAGTCCAAACCAAGGCAACAATAAGAACACAAGCATAGCAATCATAAAGAATATCCACAAATTGTAATGAACCAATTGAATACATGATTGAGCTAACATGTGGGTGCATGAACATACAATTACAATATGCAAGGCACATCATTATTGCATGTATAAGCAAGTAAGGATGCATGAGGTACTAACAAGTGAGAGTGCAAATGAATATGCAAGAGATATGAATATATGAAAAGGCATGAAGATTAAAACAAGAGAGTATGCAAGAGATACAAGCAAATGAGAATGCAAGAGAGTGAATAAGGTTTTATTTAAGTGCAAGTGTGTGAGAGTGTGTCATAAAAAGTGGTAAAAAATTAGTTACCTTATTCTTAGGAAATGGTGAAATGTTTTGGTGTTTTTAGAGTCTTATGAAAAAGTGGTAAAAAGTATTTTTGGGTTGATTTTATAAAGTTGAAAAGTTATAAATGTAAACTAGAGAATGTTTTGGGTCTTTTTGTAATTTAAGAAAGGTAAAAAGTAAAGGTAAATTATTAATGAAATGGTAACTTATTTAAGTGAAGGTGGTGAATTATTCAAGTGAAGGTAAATGGTAAAAGTAAAAAGTTAAAAATATTTTCTTTTTTTTTTTACTTATGGTAAAATGCTAGTGAGTGGTAAGATAAAAATGAGAATAAGTGGTAAAAAGGTGAAAAAACACATTAACACTATTACACATTTCTACACAAGATCAAACACACATTTTAAGCATTGAAATGAACCCTAAAACACACTCTAAGGCCGAAACCTTGCATGACCAAAACATCAAGTTATTTCATGCCTAAATTTATGATCAACACATGAAACAAAATATACAAATCAAAGATTTTATTTACATAAATCAAAAGGTAAAAAGAAGGCAAACAAACCCTAATTTTAAGGCCTAAAACCGAAACCCTCTAATCCTCAAGATCAAGACAAAATTCAAACTTGCAAGTTATGACATGAACAATAAGATGCATATATCATGTGGAAATCACTTATTCATGAAAAGGTGACAAAATGAGTATGAAAAAATGCAAGAACATGGTTGAAAACACAAGAAGCCTCTCCTCAAGGCCAGGGTTCACTTCAAACACCCAAGGCTCCCAAAGTCCTTGACATAGTGTTTGAAATGAACCCTCTAAGCCTTTTAGAGAGGAAAGAGGAGTAGAAGGGAGATTTACATGCTAATAGTTAAAAATGCAAGAGATATGATGTTTACCTCAAGAAATGACTAGCAAAGAAGTAGAAAATGGAGATCAAGAACAAATCAACAATAATCTTCACAAATCTACCACAAATGTCACGCAAACTTCAAGAAAGCAAGCTCCTTTATGGTGTAAAAATGGAATCAAAGGTGAAGAGAAGAAGATATATGAATGTGGAGTAGGTTTAAGGTGATTTGGTGGATGAAACTTGAAAAAACTATGGAAGGGAATGAAGGGGAGGGTTCGGCCTAGAGAGGAGAAGGAGAGGAGAGAATGCTAGCTAGGGTAAAAATGAGAGTGTGTGTGTATGATCTCTTATTTTTGGGTTTTTATATGGGGTGTCACATTAAGGGTATTTATGACAATGTATCTCTTGTAAATCAATAGGATTTGAGAAAGAAATTGAATCAATGGTCAAGATGCATTATCACATGGATTAAGGGCAATAAAATGAGGAGAGAGAGGGCTGGGTGTGCAGCATAAGGAGGGTGGTGAAGGATAAGCTCATTTACAAAATTGTAATTTTCCATGAAACTTATTACACAAGTGCCATTTTGATTCAAATGAAAGGTGAGGATTGATTTTCACACTTAAATGGAAGGCCATGATTTAGTACAATTTGCAAGAAATAAAAATAAATGAAAATGGGGTGTATATGGCTGTTTGTGCGCAGCTAAGAGAATGGAGAGTGAGTGGAATTGCAAATTGTACTATTGTTCTTATCCTTAATTCAAAAGAGTGTAGAATATTCCCTTCTAGATCATTCTTCCTAATTCATGCCATTTTGGGCCATATCCTATGATTCAATGATTGGGCTCTGAATTTTATGATCTCACCAATCCCAAAATTGATTTATTTACCCCACTTCGAAGGAAAAGACCATTTTACCCTTCTATCCAAAAACTAGGTTTTTAGGCCACAAGGTTTAATATTTATGCACAAAAATATTCACAATGGAGCACAAATATCCTCAAATAAATCATTGATGATTATTCAAGGATTTGGGACAAAAGACCATTTTATTGTGAAATGACCAAAATGCCCTTTCACTCTAAAAACCCTAGTTTTTGCCTGAAACACATTTTCACTTCAAAAATGATTTTCACCCTAGGAGTGACCTCTAATACTTTGAAATGCATATTGGATGACTTGTCTTGAGGAACTGTCCCTTATTTGTGAAATGACCAAAATACCCTTTTGTCTTGAAAAACCCTAATTTGTCTAAAAGTGCATTCTAACTCCAAAAATGATTTTAGAAGTTTTGAAATGACTTTTAGAACCCTAAATGCAATGCATGATGCTCTCTTCTCCTCTGATTATTTATTTTTGGGGAAAATTAGGGTTTTGACCTAAGCCGGACAAAATTGGGGTATGACAATGTGCAATAGGTTCCACCATATACCAATGTGGCAAGACCTCACCAGTCACTCTCTTATAAGGTAAATCCTGACCCAATATTTTTTATACCTAGTAATTTTGCCAATGCCACCACTGGGGAAATTTATGGCAAATGTTACTAACATGACTACTCTTCAACAAGGACAAGTGTAGATGGCAAGAAGGCCAGCCGAGGCTACGAGATTTATTGGTTTACTATAGGGATCATCTTATGGACACCCCTCGACAGTTAATTATCAACCATACGATGGGGACAAGCCTTAAGCCAATAATCAAGGCTTGGAAGTTCAGGAGGTTACTACCCGAATCAGCAGCCATGGGTTCCGAACCCACCTGGCTCGGTTAACCTGCCACCTAGTCATCCTTATATTTAAGCACTTATCACTTCCAGTGGGTTCAAATCCATATTTGGTTTTTTTGTGGAGCATCCATGGAGCCAAGTTCCACCTTGTCATAATAGCCAAGGAAAATTCCAAGGAACTGGCTCTGCTAACATTGGCCAAGTAATTGCTCACCCTCGGAGTCATCTTAGCCAGAAATGAAGGGCCCCCTAGAAACATTGTGGCATCCAACTGGTCCTACTGAGCCTAGGCCCTCGGGATCCCAACTCTTGCACCCAAATATTATGCTGACACCATCAAGAAGTTCAATGGTGTTCAATTAAAGCTACTTGATAGGCCAGTTTACAAGAAATCTTACCCTGAGTGGTTGGACAGATTGGTGTCTCTTTTCCCAGAGAATTCAAGACACCTAACTTTGCCACGTTTTCCATAGTCAATGGAAAGTCAACCATGGAACACATAGGCTGATTCACGACCCAATGTGGGGAAGGAAACCAAAATGAGTACCAAAAGTAATAGTTGTTCCTATTGTCATTGATAGGGACAACATTCACTAGGTATTCCTCCCTTCCAACTAATTCAATTCAGACCTGGGCAAACATGGAAAGGTGCTTCCATGAAAAGTTCTATTGGCCACAACTAGAGGTCACCGCTACCGATCTCACGAACCTACAACAGAAGGTGGATGAATTAGCGGCCGAGTTCTTTAAAAGGTTCAAAAAGACAGCTGTAAAATCATCGATTCAATTCCCCGAATCGCAGTTCACATCTATGGCCATCTCTGGAATGCACTCGTAATTGAAGAAAAGCTTGTGGGACAAGCTTGCACCGACCTCATCAGCTTAGCATATAGGGTTGTTCAGATAGAACAGTTCATACAAGACAAAGAGAATGGGAGAACTGTCAGAGGTCTAGGACCCTATTTGGTAGTTGTAGTCGATGTCGACATTGATTCTGACAATCATGACTCAGGCGAGCCCACGACGAAGATCATGGATGCTGGGATAGTTAAAAGGAAAACATACTCATGTTCAGCTCTGAAGCCCTGTAAAGGTAAAGAGAAAGACAAATCGGATATCAAGACTGAATATTCCTTTGACACATCTAAGGTTGATCAAATCTTTGACTACCTACTCAAGGATAAGAAGATTTGGCTGCTTGATGGCCAAAATATTCCACCTTCTGAGGAGCTTAATTGAAAGAAATATTGCAAGTAGCATAATTCCTATAACCATGCCACAACTAACTGCATTGTATTCGGAAGAGCTTTTTAGAAAGCCATTAAGGAGGGAAGGTTCAAATTGGTTGCAAAAGAGTGGCCGAGATGATCGTAGACATAGATCCCTTCCCAATGATGGGTATCAGCATGGTATCCTTCTTAGGAGCCGAAAAGGAAAGGGTAAGAAAAAAATACATATTGGTGCCCAAGTGAGAATGTCCTCCAGAAAGTACGTTATTTGTTTTTAAACGATTGGGAACTCCTGCTAAAGGATCTACCGAGGCGGATCATATGGGTCACCTTCACCATCAGTAGGAACAATTCATACATTAGGACTTTTCGCTGAATGGTCTCAATGTGAGCGTAATCGTCGATCGCTTTTCTAACATCATTCGATCTGTCAGTTCAAATCAACCTGGAGCTCATCCTTCCCATACGTTGCACCAACCACGGCTTCTTCACTACTGGACTCTACCTAGAAGAGGTGCAACCTGTCCAGTAGAGTAACACCCCAATTTTTAAGCATGATATTTCTTTTAATTTGTGTTTGTTTTATGTACTTTATGGTTAAAGGATTTAATAATTTTAAGTCATTAGGTACATTTAGATTATTTTATTATGTGAAGTGACTTTTAACTGTATTTTTATACAATATTAGTAATATTGTGTGGTTGTTATTTAATTATTTGATTTACTGAATATTTTGTTGAAATATTATTTCTGTTATTTAATTATATAAAACTTCAACAGCCAAAAATAATATTTCAACAATATATTCAGTAAATCAAAGAATTACATGGCTAGCACAATTATCTTGTTCAAGCATGGTGTGTTAGTGCGCTTGTTATTTTGTTAGTAGGGCATTATCGATCAATGTATCTCGTTCAGGCACGATATCATGGTCCTATGTTTTATCGTTTTTAGTTGGGCGTTATCGGGCAAGGTATCCTGTTCGAGCATGGTATCTCGGTCCTGCTTTTGTTGTTTTCGTTGTTAGTTGGGAATTATCCGACAAGGTATCCTATTTGAGTATGGTATCTCAGTCCTACTTTTGTTGTTGTCGTTGTTAGTCGTGCATTATCCGGCAAGGTATCCCGTTCGAGCATGGTATCTTGGTCCTGCTTTTGTTGTTGTCGTTGTTAATCAGACATTATCCAGCAAGGTATCTCGTTCAGGCATGTTATTCCAATCCGTTTGTTATTGAAGTACCTTATCCCTAGTTGTTGTTGTTATTGTCGTCGTTAGATGTATTTGTAGTGAGTTGAGTCTGTTGAAGATTGCGTTGTGATCCCCTACTTTAAGTAGGCACAATGGAGTTTGGTCTGGCCTCATGTCTGTGTTGATGGAATCGATTTGTTGTTTTTGTTGTTGTTGTTGCTATTGCTGAAGTGTTTGTTTGGTGTGCAAATTGCATAGTTCTGTATCCGTTGATTTTGCATGCCGCATGAAAATTTGTTTTTGCCTGACTGGCTGCTTGATGTTGGGTGTGTGTGTTGGGAACACTCGTTAAGATTATTATCTCATTCCTTCCATTCCGATTTTTTTATAGGTAACTAGCTTGGGGCACCAAAGATGTGTGATATTCAGTTGATGCATATTTTTAGATAAGATTTAGTAGGTAGAGTATTTTTGTATAAAACTAGAAACATTTAGTATTATTGTATAATTTTTTTTATTAAACAGTAAACGACTCATGCTACTAGTTTATTATTGTATTATATTTTGGTTTTAAAATGAGTTTGGTGAAAGAAAGCATAATTGATTTTCTTAAAATTTTCTACATCTACATTTTACTATAAAATAGCTATAGTAAAATAGGGTGTTACAAGTAGGCTTTGTAACTCAGGAGGGATACCAATCGTTAGACTTGTTATCAGGCCGTGGAATAGCCAACATTTTGAGTTTGAAACCCTTTCTTGCCCATTTTGCAGAATTCCACCCCTCCTTCCTCATAGCTTTATGGTATAGCAATGGGGCACATGTGAGGGGAACAAAACATTTCCTTGAACATCTTTACCTCCGAAGGGAAAGGATTGGGATCATCTTCTGTAACACCCCCTTCTACTTAATACTAATTTAATAAATAAAAATCAGAGTTTTCAAAAAAATTTCCACGCACCTAAAAGAGAGTGCTACATTTAATAAAAACGTCATAAATTAATATTTAAAACTCAAAAGCATCTAGTGCGTGAAATATGTATCATAGCCACGTGGATTAAACCCTCAATACCTGTTTAGAGTTTACAATAATCCAGAAATGGTTTCACAGCACAGCGGAAATAAAACTAAGTTTAACATACTCAATACATAATCCAAAATCAGTCTAATACATAAAATGAGATGACACTACTACAACCCCCCCGTCCCTGGTGTTACTAATCAGAGCTGACACAATAACCCGAGAAGGCATGGAAGCCTTCATTCAGAATCACCTGCATGTCGCCACGAGAGCAGACAACATAAAAACGCTAGGGTGAGTCTCTTTACATAAATAATAACAAGTAAGATAAGCATTATATTAGGAAAGCATCTAGCAACATCAATCCACAACAATTAAGACATTTATCATTCAATTATATACCAAGAAGCAACAATAATGGATTAACTGAGCATCACCAAGAATTTCTAAGAAAGTATGAGTATATGCATGTATGCAATATGCATGTGGATCCATCACCACCTCAATAACCCCGTCGGGTACCCACCTCATTTGGCCGAAGCCACACCACCTCTTTTATATGCATATGATTTATGTGACACCATGACAATGCATCACAACACCATAAATTTATCACATCAAGTATTAACTCACCTCTTTTGGCCGAAGCCACCACCTCTTTTGGCCGAAGCCACATCACCTCTTTATCATCACCACCTCACCACACACCTCATTTATTAAATTAAATCTCACACCAAGGATTAAATCCCACATAAGGACCAAATCACCTCTTAAGGACCTTTTCAACACCTAAGGACCATTTTAATACACCCAAAATTAATTTAGTACCTACGGAATTATTTGACACTTTATGATTAATTTGGTGCTTAGGAATTTATTTTGACATATTAGGATTAATTAGACACTAAGGGACTATTTTGTCACACCAAGGATTAATTTGATACTTAGGGACTATTTTATCACACCAAGGATTAAATTAATACTTAGGGACTAAAAACATCACTTAGACAATTTTGGTACAGCTAGGCGCCAAGGGGCAGCCAATTTGGCGCCCCATACTGTGCCACCCAGCAACACACACGCAGCACACTCACAGGCGCCAACTTTCTAGCAAACTGGCGCCCTGTGCACAGTCCCACACACGCACACACACACGGGCGCCGGGCGCATGGCATGCAGCGGGCGGGTCGGGGCGGAGTTTGCATCCCCGCCCCCGCTTACCTCTAGCGGGGGTCGGGTTTATATCCCCATCCCCGTCCCTGCTGGTCGGGTTTCATGAGTGTACAAGCTCGTCTACTAACTTATGCAAAAAATAAAAAAATTATATTTACGATAATTAATTTAATAAAATAATAGCTATTATACAATGATAAAATAAAGTTAAAAATATTAAAATAGACTTTTCTTTTCAAAATAAATCAAAACTTAAAATAAACAAAATTATGAAACAAAATCAATGAATATATTTGCATAAAATAAAATGAAATAAATAGTTAATGTGTTGTTGAACGGGTTTCGTCGTGATGGTCGGGGTGGGTATCGACATCCCCGAACCCGCCCCCGCCCCGGCCAAAGCGGTATTCCCGTCAAACTCGGGTCGGGGTCGGGTGGGTACCCACGGGTTCGGGTTTTGTTGCCATGCCTACTGGGCGCACAATGGCGCCACATTTGGCGCCTGTGCCACTCACTCTCACGCACACACAGCAACCACGCACACTGGGCGCCAAGTTTCTAGCAAACTGGCGCCCCCCGTACACACTGCCCATCCCTTGCACGCACGCAACACTCACCAGGCGCCAATTTCCTATGGAATTGGCGCCCGCACACCCGCCGACCACTAAACAAGATCCTGGCGCCAATTTGCCTAGCAAATGGCGCCTCCTTCCAAGACACCGGCCACCGTGTCACTACATTCTAGGCCAGCGCCATTTCTTCCAAACAAATGGCGCCCTCCTCCTTGTACTGACCTCTCTCTTAGAACCAACACACAACATAGGCGCCATTTTTTGTGAATTTGGCGCCCCTTAAAAAACACACCTAACCAAAAATAACTCAACCACATTTTCATTCAACGCTTCAATTCTCAATTTGATAACACTCATCTAGGCAATTAATCAACATCATTTAATCCACACATTCTCATAATTCTTCACATTGATGCATTTAAACAAACACTTGGCATGCAAATTTCACAACACATTTAATTCCAACAACAAGCATCATAATATCATCAAGTTGAACATCAAATACAACACAAACATATGATTAATCACAAAATCCATACAACCAAACCATTCCTAGAGCTATTCCACACACAACACATATCATACAAGTTATTATAGACATAAATGAGAGTCCCCTAACCTTGATTAAGTTAGAACCTCCAAGAAAACACCAAAAACCACAAAATGGAGTACTCTTCCTTCCTTTTCCAACCAAAACCGTGGGCTCCCCTCCTTTGGGTGGAATTAGAGGTTCAACAAAAATAGAAATGAAGAGTTAAAGGCTACTACACTTAGAAAGAGGAAGAAAAATGGTGATGAAAAGGACTAAAAACTCACTTACCAAGCCAAAAACTCAAGGAAAGCTCTCTCCTTTTTCCTTCCTCCTTGCGTCGGCTCCCTCTCCCTTCTCCTCTCTATTCTTTCGTTGCTTTTCTTTCAAAATGAGGGTAATGAGACCCTCCCTTAGGTTTTATGGGTTTTAGGCAATTGGGCTTGGGTCACTAGTTGACTTGGGCCCTTTATTAGCACCACCCTTTCTACTTATTTAAATACCCCCTGAAAATACAATAAAATAAACTCTAACTTAATTATTCCACTTAAATAAATTAGGCCCCTTTTAGATAAAATAAACTCAACTTAATCAATTTAATTAAATGTTGCAAGCCTTAAATAACTTAATTAAATAAATAATTAAATTATTTTGGGCGTTACAACTCTCCCCCACTTAGAATATTTTCGCCCTCGAAAATCTAACTACCATGGACATGCAACTTAAACACACCACAACAAACAAACATTGAATTCTAGCATGGTACCCTAATTGAAACTTGCACCTCTAAAGGTAACCATCACTCCTCCGTAGACTCCGAACCTCCCCGGGCTACCCTCTCCCGCTATACTTTCCCTCCTTCGGCTTTGGACACTTGGTACTAATGTGTCCCAATTCCCACAGTTATAGCAGACCCCATCCTTCTTCCCACACTTAGCGGCTACATGACCTTCCTTACCACCCTTTACACACTTGTTGACCATGCAACCTGGACTCTTGTGCCCCGGCTTACCACACTCGTGACACACAATACCCGCAGTAGCGTCTCCCCCACTTGGCTTCTTGCCGAACTCTCCTCTCCCTTGCCCTTACCACCTGACACTTTTTAGGGCTTCCCACAAAACTGAGAACTCCTCTTCTCCTTCACTATCTTGTATAAACAATTGCTATCCTCCTCGAAAATCTACGCTACACTCATGAAACCAACACCCACTCTTCTTATCTCCTCTAACTGTTATCATCCCAGTCCTATCATACACACAACAGGTCAAACACTCTTCCCCACACTCTTACTCCCCAATTAGGTATTCTAAACTGTAGGTTGTCAAAATCCTATCCGACTACCCAACACAAGAGACAACAACAATTATGGCTAGAGGCCCAACAACCCTAACAACCGTAATTAACACAACAATGTCAATCTCAACAATTTATCCTATATCCAACATCATTCACATCAACAATTAACACGATCATAGCAACAAAATTCAAGTTCGACCTATTCCACAATTAATCATTTTATTCAACGTTCAATTTAGTCCACCTAAACTCGCGTGCAGAAAAATTCTGTAACTTTGCGCTTACTTTGGCGAATTAATTAAAATAGTAAACGACCTCGGACTTCGACAAATAAATACTCGTTGGAAAGCCACGGATGTGTAGTTTCTGAATATATCATTAAAGTTTCAAAACAGTGAGTCAATTAGTACAGTTTTTAGAAACTACCCAAACAGTTCCTAGACTTGACAGATTCTGTCCTCCCACTTCCTTTCACTCTCACTGACTTAAACTCGACCAAATGGGACAAAACTTTTGCCCGAATAAAAGCATTTTGAGTGTAGTTTCTAATGGAAAAAGAATCGTTCAAAACGGAGTTCATTTGGAGACATAAAACTTGCAAAACCGAACCTACTCACAGTTTGACTCTAGAAACTTGACCCGACTTTGGAGACTCATAACAGGAGCTACACAACTCCGAATTTAACGAAACTAGTGCCAAAACGACCGGCTTTAAGTCTATTTTCGAAAACATTCAGCCACCTAATTTTTGACTCAACCAAACAGTACCAGTTTTCAAAAGACTGAAACAGTGTCCAAAAACGCATAAAACTATAAGCAAGCAAAACTCATCATGACCAATCACTAAAACCAATTATAATTATCACATACTCATGCAATTCATTCAAACACCAAATGAGTATAACCAATCATGCAAACAATTTAAACACACCATTCCGAAAAGATTAAACATATAGGCATATTCTTCGATGTCCTCTATTCTTAGGGATTGGCTATTCATGCAATTTTTTCAACTTCCCTAGGAAATATCGTGGATACATAATTCTACCAAATTGAATTGACTTCATATCACAAATAATATAACCAACACATGCCTTATAATACAATTGTTTTGATACAAGACTTGATATTAGTTTAACAAATGAAATTAAATACCCTTGTCAACACTTAGCAAGGAAAACTAATCAAGTAATGGAAGTGCACAAAAGTCTCAGTGCACGGTTTTCATCGTTAGATTTATAGGCCTCGTAAAACAATTTCCAAGAAGTGGCAAACAATACTAATATCAACAACAAAGGCCACAGTTGAATCATAAATCGAACAAATTTTCACAATCGTAATTCACACTTAGAAGGTACATAAAATTAGTTATGTTTGTTTCTAAAATCTTGACATTCATTTTGAACTCACCTCCCCGTATCATAAAAAAATTCTATCTTATCTAACTATGCAATTAGTGTAAAACTCCATCATTTTTCAAACGACATCAAATTATAACTTAATCGATCCAAGGACCGAAGTCGTGTCACCTTTTGAAATAGAAATCATAAAACAACTTGGAGACAGAATTCAACACTAACCCTTACATTACGTTCATTCCTAATAGCACAAAAATTTTCCGAATACCACTTTTTCGAAAACCACAGAATTGACAGTTTTGTCAAAAAGGAATCTACACGGGAACCCCAACCTTACTATCACTCTAGCATGCAACAACTACCTATTAGTTCAAAATTTAACTTCCGACATTCACTAAAAAGGTAAGGAAATTAATCATTTAATCTTTGACAAAACCCATCATGCTCACGAAACAAGCCAAATTGAAACATTGAAATGTCGAAACTTCAAGTTAGGCAACTTTAATTGAGATAACGAAACTATAGCATTACACATTATTTCATTTTGGCACACAATCTTCGAAACAATTAAGTACAAGTCAACTCAAATTCCTATGCATCACAGCAGCAATCAACCTATAGCAGACGTGTCAATCAAGCGCAACAATAATCAACAAGCAATCTTCAAATATCGTTCAGTATATACTTACCACCGTTAGGTCATATAAAAATTACTTTCTATATTCTAACAAGCTAATCAAGCAATCAATCAAATTAAAATTAGTGCATGCAATCAAATTTAATAATAACCTTGAGTTATTGTCGCCTCTTCCATTGGGGATGAGTGATTGGGGTGATCAGTCCCTCCTACTCATGCAACCAACTAATTAAGGTCACAAAAACTACTTTCTTTCAATTTATAACTACCACATTAAAAGACTTTTAACGCAGATCCGAGTGCGCGGCGTCGTCACGACTTTCACTCCTTTGACGTCGTTAGAACTCTTTTAATCACACATATCTTAATGATACAGACAACAGTCACGAACAGACAAAATCAATGCTACAACCACCAGTTACACAGTTCAGTCACATATACCTTAATAATGCAATATAGCTTTCAATCGTCATCCATAAAATAAATCACAAAGCATGTCAATGAAAGAACAAACCAACGAAATAATTGAGAATTAAACAAGCAAAGATTATTATGATTTAAAGCGAGTACCAAGACTCGAGGGTTATGACTCGACAACAACTTGGCGGACGGACCGAATCGCGCTCGATACCACTAATGTAACACCCCCTTCTACTTAATACTAATTTAATAAAAAAAAATCAGAGTTTTCAAAAACTTTTCCACGCACCTCAAAGAGAGTGCTACATTTAATAAAACGTCATAAATTAATATTTAAAACTCAAACGCATCTAGTCCGTGAAATATGTATCATAGCCACGTGGATTAAACCCTCAATACCTATTTAGAGTTTACAATAATCCAGAAATGGTTTCACAGCACAGCGGAAATAAAACTAAGTTTAACATACTCAATACATAATCCAAAATCAGTCTAATACATAAAATGAGATGACACTACTACAACCCCGTCCCTCGGTGTTACTAATCGAGGTGACACAATAACCAGAGAAGGCATGGACGCCTTCATTGAGAATCACTGCGCATGTCGCCACGAGAGCAGGCAACATAAAAACGCTAGGGTGAGTCTCTTTACATAAATAATAACAAGTAAGATAAGCATTATATTAGGAAAACATCTAGCAACATCAATCCACAACAATTAAGACATTTATCATTCAATTATATACCAAGAAGCAACAATAATGGATTAACTGAGCATCACCAAGAATTTCTAAGAAAGTATGAGTATATGCATGTATGCAATATGCATGTGGATCCATCACCACCTCAATAACCCCGTCGGGTACCCACTCTCTTTCGCCGAAGCCACACCACCTCTTTTATATGCATATGATTTATGTGACACCATGACAATGCATCACAACACCATAAATTTATCACATCAAGTATTAACTCACCTCTTTTGGCCGAAGCCACCACCTCTTTTGGCCGAAGCCACATTACCTCTTTATCATCACCACCTCACCACATACCTCATTTATTAAATTAAATCTCACACCAAGGATTAAATCCCACATAAGGACCAAATCACCTCTTAAGGACCTTTTCAACACCTAAGGACCATTTTAATACACCCAAAATTAATTTAGTACCTACGGAATTATTTGACACTTTATGATTAATTTGGTGCTTAGGAATTTATTTTGACATATTAGGATTAATTAGACACTAAGGGACTATTTTGTCACACCAAGGATTAATTTGATACTTAGGGACTATTTTATCACACCAAGGATTAAATTAATACTTAGGGACTAAAAACATCACTTAGACAATTTTGAGTACTGACTAGCGCCAAGGGCAGCCAATTTGGCGCCCATACTGTGCCACCCAAGAAGAACACACACGCAAAGACACACTCCACAGCGCCAACTTTCTAGCAAACTGGCGCCCTGTGCACAGTCCCACACACGCACACACACACTGGGCGCACAATGGCACCACATTTGGCGCCTGTGCCACTCACTCTCACGCACACACAGGCAACCACGCTGCTGGGCGCCAAGTTTCGACAAGCTGGCGCCCCGAACACATGCGCCACCGCCACGCACGCACGCAACACTCACCAGCGCCAATTTCCTATGGAATTGGCGCCGCACACCGCCGACCACTAAACAAGTATCCTGGCGCCAATTTGCCTAGCAAATGGCGCCTCCTTCCCAAAGACACCAACAGGTGTCACTACACCTAGGCAGCGCCATTTCTTCCAAACAAATGGCGCCCCCTCTCATGTCTTTCTCTCTTAGAACCAACACACAACATAGGCGCCATTTTTTGTGAATTTGGCGCCCCCCTTAAACACACCTAACCAAAAATAACTCAACCACATTTTCATTCAACGCTTCAATTCTCAATTTGATAACACTCATCTAGGCAATTAATCAACATTATTTAATCCACAATTCTCATAATTCTTCACATTGAAGCATTTAAACAAACACTTGGCATGCAAATTTCACAACACATTTAATTCCAACAACAAGCATCATAATATCATCAAGTTGAACATCAAATACAACACAAACATATGATTAATCACAAAATCCATACAACCAAACCATTCCTAGAGCTATTCCACACACAACACATATCATACAAGTTATTATAGACATAAATGAGAGTCCCCTAACCTTGATTAAGTTAGAACCTCCAAGAAAACACCAAAAACCACAAAATGGAGTACTCTTCCTTCCTTTTCCAACCAAAACCGTGGGCTCCTCTCCTTTGGGTGGAATTAGAGGTTCAACAAAAATAGAAATGAAGAGTTAAAGGCTACTACACTTAGAAAGAGGAAGAAAAATGGTGATGAAAAGGACTAAAAACTCACTTACCAAGCCAAAAACTCAAGGAAAGCTCTCTCCTTTTTCCTTCCTCCTTGCGTCGGCTCCCTCTCCCTTCTCCTCTCTATTCTTTCGTTGCTTTTCTTTCAAAATGAGGGTAATGAGACCCTCCCTTAGGTTTTAGGGGTTTTAGGCAATTGGGCTTGGGTCACTAGTTGACTTGGGCCCTTTATTAGCACCACCCTTTCTACTTATTTAAATACCCCCTGAAAATACAATAAAATAAACTCTAACTTAATTATTCCACTTAAATAAATTAGGCCCCTTTTAGATAAAATAAACCCAACTTAATTAATCAATTTAATTAAATGTTGCAAGCCTTAAATAACTTAATTAAATAAATAATTAAATTATTTTGGGCGTTACATCTTCCACAATATCCACCTTATTACTGATCCATATCGTCAACTTCTGATGCAACATTGAAGGCACACACACACTCGTGTGAATCCAGTCCCTTCCCAGGATCACAACATATGACGAGTTCCCTTCTATCCCACAGTGTATCGACCATCAACATGCCATGAGAGGGATGGCCCGTGAAGCTGGTCATAGTCAAGGTGGTAGGGATGAGATCTTCGGTGTTCTTGCCGAGCTTCTTCATGGTAGCCAATGGCACTATATCCAATACAACCCCACCGCCCACGAACACCCTATTGAGGAGCTTCCCGTTTAGGTGAGCCTTGATATATAGCGGCTTCAAATCTTTCACCATGTCCATTGTAGGTTTCTCATAAAGCATGCCCTCGGTCACCTGATTGTCTGATTCTAACAAGGAAGCCTACTCGGCCTCATAGGCAAAAGCATCACCCTTAAGGTTTTTGGGCTGCCCTTTGGTTCCACAGAACTCCAGTGGCAGTAGCCCCACCATCCCTATCTCTACAAGGAAATTTCCTCCATCCTCGTCCAATATGTCATCTAAGATGGAATAATCCATCAGTTCCTCCTCGAACACGAGTGGCCCGAATGGATCCTCTGTCTGGTCATCCATCTCTACGTCCACAGCCTTTTCGGCTAACGACCTAGAGTCTTCCTTAGAAGAGGTGTCCTCAGTGTCAACCTTTAGTGCCACAGTTCTCCTTGGGCTATGGGGGCACTACAAACATTCCGTTGCAGTGTCCGTTATTGGGCCACTGGCTATCTCCACTACCCTTATCATGTTATATGCCTCAATTTCCCCTTCAAGAACAGTACCAAGGATAGGTGCCTCAACAGAAGTTCCGATGCTAGTGCTTCCCTCAGTGGTTTTATTAAAATCCTGATCCAATGCGTTGGCTAAAGAGGCTCAAACAATCTCTTATGCATTCATTCCCATCATTTGCAGCATGCCTCTCATCTTTTGAATAGCCCTCGCCCTCTGCGCCCTTCTCTTCTGCGATGTGTGTTTGAGTAGCTACTTTGGGGGGCCATTCCTTGGTCCATTGTAAGACTTATGAGTTCGATGCTAAGCTGGATCCTAAAGAGACATGTCACAAGTAGAACCTCGGTTGGGGGTCGAGATTTTGGATCGATCGACGTACCTTCCGTTTCTTGCCGACCGACATGGGTGTAGTACTACACACACCCGACGACCAAGTCGGTATGGTGAATTATATGGTGAGATGGGGTGTGATATCATACCTTGGAGTGCGAGAGGGTGCGGGATTTATAGAGTTGAGCTAGGTGATATTGCACCGCGTCGGATCTGCGAGCTAATCGAGGCCCTTGATCCAGTGCGATTGAGATCTGTGCCCGAGAGGTGGAGACTTTTCATGCTCAGACCAGTCACACATGGCGGCCACCCAGCGCTATTACCTCACGATCTTTTCTACCCCGCTTGTAGAATTTTTGCCTTAGTGGGAATCGAACCTTGTACATGGGGCTCAAATACAAAGTTCCACTCTCTTTCACTACCAATTGAGCCGCGGTTCAATTGGTAGGGGAAAGAGTGAACTTTTGTATTTGAGCCCCATGTACAAGGTTCGATTCCCACTAAGGCAAAAAATTCTACAAGGGGGTAGAAAAGATCGTGAGGTAATAATACTGGGTGGCCGCATATGGACCTCGGGCTGTTACACTTTCTCACGACATGCTCCTGGTTGCACCGAGGACGAATTGTGTGGCATGTTCCTGTAATACCCCAATTTTGTCCGACTATTTGAAATTAAATAAAACGTATTTTTGTGAAATCGATATTTCTCTATTTTTAAAAATATATCGTTTGTCATACGAGAGTCAAATTAACTGCGCGTGTCTTTTTGTAGTCGTTAACGATTTCACGTCGTTTATGTTGTTATTAGTAGAACTTACTCTTTTTTATTTGATTGCAAGAAAAACTCAAATTTTAAAAATAATTTGGTATAAAATCAGAATTTAAATTTACAAAAATAATACAAAATCTCAAATACAAATAGTTTAAAAAATATAAAAGAAGGCATCAGGGCGTTTTGTTTTGGTTAAGGTTTAGGACTTCTTTTATCCACTTCATGAGATGTTTCACAAGGAAGGAAACTGGCATCACCAACATCAAACACGCCTCTGCAATACACCAAGGGATCCAATTTTAATGTCTGTCCTCTCTCAGAGCCTTTAATCAAGCTTTAAGATACAATGAATAGACCAACAACTAATCGGAAAAAGCGAGAAAGTTCAATATCATGAATTGAGAAGGGGAGACTTAAAAACAAGAGGAAGGGAGAGGGGAAGAAAAAGCGAAAAACAGGAGGAGAAAATGTGAAATAGAATCACACAGTGAGATACTAGAGAACAAGAGGAAGGCATTTGAGAGAAATAGAGTAGAGTAGAAAAGTGTGAGAGGAAACAAGCCACTATTCACTTCTTCCTTGAGTAGTACCCACTCCTACAACACCACAACAACCAACAAACACAAACACAAACCAAACCATCACAACAACAACACCACAACAACCAACAAACACAAACACAAACCAAAACCATTTTGCCTACCACACAACAACCACAGCTTCAGCCCTTTCTCTCTCTCTACGGAGAGCTCTACGCCGTCAACGCCGCCACTACCTCCGCCGCACAAACCACCACCGTAGCAGCTCCGGCAAAACAACCTCCAGCCTTCTCTCTCTGGTTTGCGCTCTCTCTCTCTCCATCATCTTCACCGGAAGACCCTCTCCGTCGCCGACCACCGTAGAAGCTCCGACGGAACTGACCTTCCTCTTCCCTCCTCCGTTCGTTCACAGACTCTCTCCCTCCCCCTCTCTGGTTTGCTCTCTCTCTCTCTCTCTCTCGATCTGCGTCTCTCTCTCTAAAAAAGGAATGGAACAACGCTGGGTATGGAGATAAGGTTGCAGAATCCTAAACTAAACTAATAGTGGGAGCTATTGCTTATTATTGTTATGTATTTATTTATTTATTTATTTATTATTTCTTTTGTTATTGCCAATAATATGATTTCTAATTAATGTTTACACCACCCTTTTTTTTAAGACATGTTTTTTTTATATAACATCCCCCACTAAGCCCATTTTCGCATTGAGCTCCTCCAGAACAAATCTTTGGGCTCGTTACTTGCACTCCCTGGTTTAATAATACAACTTCCACGCAACTAACTACACCTCTGTTTATTAATATAACACCCAGCAGCTAAATAACACCCCATTTTTACTAGTATCCCCTTTCCAGCAATTCCTCTTTGAATAACCAAACTCTCCACAAATGGGTCATTAGTGGTGACCACTCTTTGTTAGCTCTCCTCTTTGAATAACACCCCATTTTTACTAGTATCCCCTTGCTAATGGTCACTCTGGATTTTACTCGTTTAATCGTTAGTAACAACTTTAGTTTTCAAATGGGTCATTAGTGGTGACCACTCTTTGTTAGCTCTCGATAAAAATTCAATTACGAAAACCCTTTTGATGACCAAAAGTAAAAACCAATTATCATTAATGATCACTCGCGCCATTGCCGTTTGGTCGTTAACGATAATTCCCTTTTCAAAAGAGTTACTAGTATGACCACTCTAAACCATTGTTGTTTGGTCTTCACGAACATTCCAACCTAAATAAAACCAATTGTCATTATTGATCACTCGCGCCGTTGTCGTTTGGTTGTTAATGATGATTTCATTTTCAAAAGAGTTAGTAGTGCGCCACTCTAAACCGTTGTTGTTTGGTCATCGCGAACCCTCACTCCTATTGCGAAAATTCACCTAAATAAGGACATCTCTCGATCATGCATTTTGTTTCTTGCTTACTTATTCCTGCAACCTAGATCATTCTATACCTCTAGTCACATTGCATCAAATTGTTTATGATGCCTGTCATGTTCTCAAATTGATTGTGTGCATTCCCTCTTCCAATACTTTGCTTCTTACATGAGATTGCTACTCGTTAGTGGTGACTCTCATTATAGGATTTCCACAAGCATATAATGAAGGATTACTCGTTAGTAATAGCCTTCATTACAAGAACATATGCTATCACAAGAGATTGTTATTCGTTAGTAACAATTCCCATCCCATTCCACACACACACAATTGCATTTTAGAATTTGATTGGAATCACAAATGATTTGATTGATTGGCTTGAATTGGTATGCTTGTTCTTGGATGTTTGTGAGTATGCACTTGTAACTTGCATGAGTTGTTACTCGTTAGTCATGACAATCTCCATTTCAGAAACCCCTTTGCATAAAAAAAACCTAAAACAAAACCAATTATCATTAATGAACACTCGCGCCGTTGCCGTTTGGTTGTTAATGATAATTTCATTTTCAAAAGAGTTAGTAGTATGACCACTCTAAACCGTTGTTGTTTGGTCGTCGCGAACGCTCAATTCAATTGCAAACTCTTTTCCAAGTTATCAAAACATTCTCCCCAAATCAAACCAACGAAACACTTTTCAAAAACGAATCTTAAAAACATCAAAATCAAAACTAATTGTCATTGATGATCACTCGCGCCGTTGTCGTTTGATTGTGGGTGATGATTTCATTCCCGTGGGAGCTAGTAGTGCGGCCACTCTAAACCGTTGTTGTTTGGTCTTCACAAACACTCCCCTTCAATTGCGAAAACCTTTTCAATAATCAAAATAAAAACCGGTTGTCATCAATAGTCACTCGCGCCGTTGCCGTTTGATTGTTAGTGATGATCCCATTTTCAAAAAAGAGTTAGTAGTGTGACAACTCTAAACCGTTGTTGTTTGGTCACCGCGAGCGCTCAACCCCTTTGCAAAAAACTCTAAAACAGATTAAATAACAAAAACTTTTTTCAGGACAAACAAGAACTACGTAGCTTTAAATTCTCCATCGCACCGGGAGATACGTAGGAGCGAGAGGCTAACTCTCGTCAAGCGCCAAAAATAAAAATTTTCATTAAGTCTTCTCATTCCCTTTTCTATAAAGAGGCAAATTTAAATATCTTCCAAATCAGCACTTAAAACCACACGTTTAATTAAAGGTTCCCTTCGGTAGAAAGGAGGTGTGGGGTGCTAATACCTTCCCCATGCCTACTCGACCCCCGAACCCAAATTTCCGGTTTCTAAAAGGTCATTCGCTTTCCAAAAAGGTTTTCTTCAATATTTTCCTTATAAAAAGTATTGGTGGCGACTTCATTGTTTTAAAAAGTTGTAAACGAAGAAAGATCCCCTCAGGGACTTTTTCGGGCGCAACAGTTCCTTCGAAGCCGGTGGTGTGTGGAAATGCCACATACACTTGAGTGCAAGTATACACTGTCCAAAAACAAGTAGTAAAAAGATCGAACCCACAGAGATTGAAAAACTCACTTTTAAAATAATATAAAGTAATAAAGTGTAAAGTCACTAAGTAACAAAATAATTTTGGATTTTGTTTGATGATCACAACTAAGTTAGAAAGAAAGCAAAGTAAAAATGTTGATAGTGTAAAAGAGAAAAGCTAGTTGGAATGTCTTCATCAAGTAATTTACTTATAAGTGTATGATGCAATATGTGATGCAGCTGCACTGAATGCTGTTGCATTAGCTATGTGCCTTTCGGTCACTTTCTTCAGAGTATCATTACCAGCTCTTATGATCCTTGTTCTATGCAGTAAAGAAAGGGGTGTTAGTGCCAATCTTGCCTCCTAACAAGTATTCACTTTGCTTAAGTGAATTCACTCTTGTATTTTAAGTACCCACAATTATCCTATGGACTATACTATCCTATGTCTAGGACTTAGCATGGTTTTCACAAAGTTTTCTTTATGTAAAACACTCACCCATATTAGTTCTTGAGTTCTTAATTGTAAGCCATGTCTGGTCATTTACAAATCTACTTATTCTAAGTGATCAAGTTCAAAATAAGTTTTGAAAAGATTATCAAGCAAGAACTAAAGTACAAACATACATACATGCAACATACTTACTTAAAAGCTCATTAAATGATTAGAACATTCCAACTAAGAAAGGTTTAGCTAACAAGAGACATTGCAAGATATATATAAACTGAATAGACCATGTTTATATATATAGAAATCACAAAAGAGAAACAACAAGAGTAAAGTTACAAATGTTGAAAACCTTTGTATGAAATCTTCTAGCAATGCACTAGCATTACTCCTTAGCACTATACAAACACTATGAAAATGAGTTAAGGAGGAATTATGAATTCCTTCCTCTTCCTCTAAAAATATAAAAACTAACTATGTATATTGAAATTTTGATCTAACTTATGGATTGTGATATATTTCCAAATGAAGATGTGAGGTCCTTTTATAGCCTTCAAGTGAGGTGCTTCCTTCCTTCATGTTGAAGTCATCTTGAGTGGATCATAGCTGTAGTTGCTTTCCAGAGGTTTATCCATGTTGAAATCTTTGACTTAATCACATAGGGCGGTTCCATGGTGATAGAACAAGTGTCCCTATGTTGGTGACTCTTCAAAGCTATGCCTATAGCTATGTGTGAATGGTAGGCGCCTACTATACAAGGTTGGATGGCATCAGAGAACCAAGTAGGAGGTCATCACTTTGCATGTGGATGCATATGAAACAGGCTGCTTATTCACCAAGTAGTGCAGTTTTGATGCAGGATTAGTGCAGGAGCATTGATGCAGACAGCATTGAGACTGCACTGAACAAAAACATCAAACATACCACAATATATCCAAAATGGCCTAATAATAACTATAACCATTCAAATCACTTAAGATATCATATATCACACTAAATACTATATAAACTCTTTATTATTACTTGAAAGAGAGCAAATACTAAGTTTAAACATATGAAATACTCTATATAAAATAGAGTTATCAGTCGGCCCCAAGACACCGCCTATGTATTATTTCAACATTTCAATGGTTTATTTTCCACATTGGAACATGATCTGATAATTAAAGCATTATAGATTCTTGCATGTTATGATACACACTTTATGATTTCCATATGCCTTCAAGGTCATTTAACTTCTTCAAAGATAGCGCGACATCAATGGAAATTTGAGATTATGGTGGATCACTAGAAACACTGGGACCTTTGCTTGAGCGGAAAAAGAAAGCATCAACTCCCTCAAGGTAGCAATAAGGCCATCAATGTCTAAATCAGAAGTAGGAAACGTAACAATGGTTCGAGGAATATTCAGTGATAAAGTGGTTGAAGCAATTGGATCCTTGAAAAGAAAAGTTAGTGGAATTTCTTTAGGAGGCACATAAGAAGCAAGAAGTGGTGTAGTAAGAATTTCTTTAGGCAATTGATTAGAAAGAATGAAGAAGAAGAAAAGTCGAGAAAAGGTCAAAAGGAGCGGTTGGAAAAGAAAAATACAAAGGGCAAAAGTAAAAATCGAGAAAATTAACTTGAAGTTGAATCGGATGTAGGACTCTAGCTCTGATTAATCATCATTGGTAAAGAGGATGGAGATGAAGTAAAACTTCAAGTGTGATTGCTTCTTCAAACCGGGAGTGGAAAAGTAAGGGACTTAATTGAGGCACATGGTTTCCCGGAAAACAAACTTTCGGGTTGTTTGGGTTTCTTGACATGCTTAGAAGAGATAGCTACCACTTCTGCGAAATAAGAATTATGTTTAGAAGAGGGATTAATAGTAGGCAAAACATGAAGAAAGAAGTTAAGAACATACCCATTCTCTTCGCATTTGAAGATGACTCCTTGCTCTTTGTGGCCTTAATTTTGTTTTGATTCAAGAATGCTTGAATCCTGCCATAATATGCACTACACAATCCCTTGAACCCCTTTGATTTAAAATTATGGTTCGATAGGGACCATTTGAAGATTGGCGAGTATAGTTCAGAAGTTTCTAAAGCCAAATTGTTTGAGAGGGAATTTCTAAAGCCAAATTGGAAAGAAAAAAAATGTGGATGTGTTATGGAGAAATCACATGCCTACTATTCGCACCCCTCTCTGCTCAAAAGGCCAACTGATTGGGCCTTCAACAGCCAAGGCCCATAATCGTTCATCCAACAGCCTACCATGCGCCTCCACAACCAATGGTTTAGATGATGACACCCAAGTGCTTCCCAAACCTATAAATACTGCATTTATTCCAAGGAGAGAGGTACGCATTAAGTATCACTCATTTGCATTAACTCCACTGCTACTGACTTCAGCATCGGAGTGTTTATGCAGGTACACCCCACCTCAGCTTGGAACAATCAAACTCGGACGTAACTCGGACATAACTCTATATTGATCAAAACCTTATTACCTACCAACTATCTCGGATATACTTATCTTTAGATACGGTACAGAACAGGATGGATTGCAAAAACTTTAACCTGGTTACTCTTCACATAGTAAACAACACCATAGGGCCTAAGTAACTTTTGCCAAATAGCGACAGTCGAAGGTTCGAGAGAGGATAAAAAGATGCTTGAAACCAACTGAGACCAGTCTGTCTCTCGAAGCAAAGGGGAAAATGAATTTTGAATTGAGTTGAGGACAAAAAGGAGAAATATTCAAGGAAGGTTTGGTGAGAAACATCTTTGTAGCCTACAACATGATGAGAAAAATCGAAGGGCACATTGGGGAGCATATAGGCTTGAAAAATAAAATTAAAACAAAGTTGAAGAAACTATATAAAACTATTATAACACTTCTAGAAGCTTAAAATGTTATAATAAAACAAATATCTATCCTAGTTCATTCATTAGATAAAATTAAAATCATTATTAAAATATTCAAGTGTTTTTTGACAAGAAATTATTCAAGTCTTGTGTGTTAATTTTTGTAAAAAGTATTATATTCAATTTAATACATGAAACAATTTTAATACTTATACAAGAAATATTGAATTGAGTAAAATCATATAACACCTTACTATCTAAAATTTAGGTATTTAACATACATGACAAATAGAAAGTGTGGCAATATTTTAAAAGATGAACACAAACCAAGTTAACCACTCAACTCTAAATATCGACAACATTTAGAATTTATAAATGTAGCAAAATCTTAACTTGAATAAACATTACAATAAAATGAACTATAATGTTTGTTTGAACATGACAATTGCATAGATTGAAAACTCTTAATCTAAGAACAATCCTTGGCGTCTTTATTTCCTTTCCTTGCTTCATAAATCCGAAAATAATCCACAAAATACAGGGTGAGATAATACATCACATAGCACATACATGCATTCGATTTTAAAATCATATGTAACTAAGTTCATATAAAACATTTTACATGCGACTAAATAATGCGTTCTTAGTATCATTATTCCTATAGGTCCTTTGTGCTTTTTGATCAGGATCTATATCGCCGGATTCAGTAAGAACTATATCACTTACATTGTACCGTCTATGATTCGCCTGCGCACATTGTCAATACATCATCTAGCACATACATGCATTCGTGTTTAAAATCATATGCAACTAAGTTCATTTAAAACATTTTTGTTGTGATAAAATAATGTGTTCTTAGTATTATTATTATTCCTATTGTAACGTCCTAAACTTTAGACATCATAAAGTCGAGAATGTTAACCATTTTAATTAAATTCAGAGTTCTAAACGACTTAAGGACTTGAATAAAACATCGCTTGAACGAAATAAACCATCATCATAACATCCGAATGGCACAAATACCAAAAGGATAACTAAATGATGTAACTAAACAATAGTTTACATTAGTCATTTCTTAAGTGTAGTTCAAATCCAAAAGAATGGTCTAGACTTGGTACATTAACTTTGATTACAAGCTCAAAGGATAAAGTATCAAAATACATTACGTAGCAACTTATTAGGGTGGACTAAGAAATTACACTTGCTCCCTAAGGATCATATAAACTCAAGTAACCAAAACGGCAACTTACTTATCCCTAAGGATCACACAACATAAAAAGTGAGGTTTACAATCTCATTGAGTTCTTTCGCGACTCCTCACCATTTACCTCTCGGTGTCTTTTATTTACTGTTCAACCTCTTTAGCATGATCCAAAAGAAGTCTGAACAACATTAGCTTCATCATTGAACACAGCCCAACCTTGGGCGAGTAACAGTCTTTGGCCTTGAACTCAGGAGCCATGAACTCCCATTCCAAGTATGGTAATTAACCTCTTGGGATCGTCATCCCCATAGTTTTTTATGCATTTATTTACTTAGACACTTTGGGTTTTCTCACTCGGCAACATAGTACATGATTCAACTTATAAACCGCAATGTCAAACTTTATTGTTTAACATAATACATACATGTAACTCAATACTTACACAATGAACAATCCAATTCTCATAGCATTTCATCTTTTAAGTGATTAGGAATTGCATATAAGAAAATTGAAGGTCTTACTTTGAGAATAATTCAAATGGAGGATGGGACACGGGTGTGTCCCTATGTTTTAAATTCTTGTTTTGCCAAGAGACGATTTGGACACGGGTATCTCTGTGACACTAGGACACGGGTCGTGTGCACGCAATGAGTTCCACTGTTTTCGATTTGTAAAGTATGCGCTTCAATCCCCTTATGCTCAAACCTTTCACAGTTCCATTTACAACATCCAAAATGATTTCTATCAACATTCTAAGCACAATTTAAAGAATTGTAAAGTACCAAAACTTCAATCTAAGAACAACATTCACTTACACATGCAATCCATAAACACATAGTGTCACATATGTTTCCAATTCAACTTTAGGCTAAACTTGGTAACCAATTCAGTTCAATGTACACATGCAACATAACATTCATGACATTAAGTTCTCAATCACATAACAAACATTTTGAAAACCTAAAAAGGAAAAGAACTCATAAGGATGCTGAAATTAGCACTACAACAAAAGTTATAAAAAAGAGGGCCCCTTTTAGTAGCGTTTTTTAAAAATATGCTACTTATGTAATATGTTAAGTAGTGCTTTTAAAAAATGCTACTAAAGGTGAAAGCAAGGAAAATAATGAGTAGCGCTTCATTAAAAAGCGCTACTGATGCGAAAAGCACAAAGTAGAATGGGTAGCGCTCTTTTAAAAAGCGCTACTTATGTCCAAAACACATAAATGAATGGGTAGCGCTTTTTAAAAAACACTACTTATGCCCTAAACACGGAAATGAATGGCTACCTATTGTTTTATTCTTCTCTCGCAATCTTTGTTTCTTACTTCTCCTCACTTGTAAATATGTCATGACAGTATTTCTTCAACCTATCTTTATTATCATCTATTTCAAAATAGCGTATCACGTTGTTTTCACTTCTTTTTCTCATTAAAATCATACCACCACTCTTTTACTTTCTCTCCCTAAAACTACTTCCCCCTCCACTGATCCTTTGATTTGTTTATTTTCATACTTTAATCTATCATTGAAGAAAAAGGATGGGCTTTTAGTTTCTTCTCCCAAAGGTAAAAATGTTCAAAGTTATTTCGTATTTTTATTTTTCGATTTCTTCACAAACTTCATCTATTTTTTCCAACATTCTAGAAAGAACTCAACATTGTCAGTACAATGATTTTGTGTAGCTATACTACCAATAATATGTTTCGTGAACTTCTTTTAAGTTTCTTTTTTTGGTCTTTCACTACAGCAACAATGGGGATTAAGCTAAAGCACGTTGCAGCTTAGATTCTCAAAATGTTCATGGTCTTTCACTACAGCTTGGAATAAGTACAACTCAAATTCTTGGTGTAACAACTCAAAGAGTGGTGAAATGGTTTTTTTGTCGAGCTAATCTTTGGAGGATTGGAGTAATGGTGGTGTTAGTACATTATGTTTAATTTATAAGTTATCTTAGTATAATGTAAATTTTGTTTCAAAAATGATCTGTGAAAGTTTCCCCTCCACAGCTTTTTTGTTTCAAAAAAATTGTTATGTAAGGTCATTGTGGCCCATTTTCTTCAACTTTATTCATGGACAAAGTTGTAATTTTCATGGTCTTGCCTTGTCTTAAGCCTTTACCTAACTTCATTAATAAAAGTCCAATTAATTTTTTTAATATATGTGCTTTTAAATTTATTTGGTAGTAAAGGTGTAAATCGCATTTAAAATTTGTAATGTAAAAGAGAGAATAAACAAAAACAAAAACAAAAACAAAATCTTGAAAAAAAACAGAAAAGGTAGTATTTTATAGAAAAGAGCTACTCATTCAATTAAAAATTAAAAGCATCACCGATGGTCTTATCTCCTTTTGGGAATGGGTAGGACTTTTACTAAAAGCGCTACCCATTCCTATAAGGAGCTAAGGAAATTAGTAATGTTTTTAGTAAAAGCGCTACTCAGTCTTATCAACGGGCTACGCTTTAAAGCACTACTCATTGGGGGAGTGCAATCAGTAGCGCCAAGATTAGTAGCGCTCGAAAGCGCTACCTATGGTTAAAAAAAAGCGCTACCCATTCCCAAATCAGTTGTAGTGTAGAATAGCAAGTAAGATGGTGGGTGTTATTCTACTAAGACAAGCTCCTACACCTTAATTCTGGAATGCTAGTTTTAATACCCTCCCCTTGAAGTTCCAATCTCCAATTCCTCTTCCCTAGTGCTCAAATCAAGTGCTCAACCTTGCATGCAAGCACTCCAAGCTCCAACTTCAGCTCCTAATAATATTCATTGCACCTTAAACCCACATGCAAACACTCAAGACTTGTGTTCAACCACTCAAAGTCACATGCAACCAGAAATCAAGGTGAAAAGGGTGTTGTGACGAAATTTTGACTTTGGCACACATGTGAGAGGAGAAATCGAAAATGTTGTGAAAAAGAATGTCACAAGCTTGCTATCTCCATGGTTCTACAATGCTCTAATGTAGCTGAATATGGTACAATACAAGGTGATAGTGATGAGAAATGTTAAGAAATGAGTGGAGAAAGAAGAACAACAAGGGTTTGTTGGTGAAGTCTGTGGCTTCCTTTTCTTTCTTCTCTCAACCTTCGACTTCTCCCTCTCTTTCGCTATGTTTCTTTCTTTTCTAACTTGAAACTACAACTACCTTCTAGCACGTTCTCCATCTCATTGTTCTTCCCTATTCCTATACTGTGTAAATTCATTTTTCTGACTTACGTTTTGTTAAAAACATGAAAGTTAGAATTCTGTCCATTCTGATCAATAATAGGTAGGTTCGAACTTTATTATCGAACTGGTTCGATACCATCTCAAATATCAGACACACCCCATGTTCAAATTTTTTACAATACTGGATAGTTTGCGCTCGAACTGGTTTGATGGTTAACTATCGAACCGTCCTAAACGCAAAAAAAAAAACGCAGCATTTCATTAAGGGTATTTTTGGAATATTAAGTGTTTGGTAGTGTCTGATGAGTAGATGGGGGTGCGTAAGAAGTATGGGCCTTAAGTTATTTATTTGTACAAGTTGGCTCATTAAGTTATTTTTGTAAAAATAGGCCCTTTCAGTTACCTAATATTGACACCGTTGGCCCTTTTAGTAAAATGTCATATCGTTTATTACATCAAAATACATCAAAATATGCTTGGTTGCATCAAAATACATAATCTAGAGTAATCACTAAAATGGCCTATTTGTTACAAAAAAAAAACTTAAAGAGCCAATTTGCTACAAATAAATAATTTAAAGGTCCTCTGGTGTAATTTTGTCTTTTATCAATTAAATCATTCATCATTTAACATTCAAATTGAAATAAAATAATTCAATCAAGTACAATTGTCTATTCAAACAACAATTACCGGATTGATAAGAACTATATCACTTACCTTGTACTGACAATGAATGAATCGCGTGTATACACACAAATATATATATATATATATATATATATATATATATATATATATATATATATATATATATATATATATATATATATATATATAGACACACACACACACACATATAGCCCATATATATATCGAGAGAGTAAAAAGGAGGTCTAGGGTTCAAACCCAGGAAACTAACATTTCCCCACCCTCTAACAAAGAACAACTAACGTTGCTTATAAAAAAACACAAGTATATATATATATATATATATATATATATATATATATATATATATATATAATTTTAAATGTATTTCATTCAATATATATATATATATATATATATATATATATATATATATATATAATTTTAAATTTATTTCATTCAATGTATCTTTGTTGCAACTCTTACATGTCGTATTCTTATATATTGCCGATCCAACCGTTAAGTTCAAAGTTCTAATTGAGTAGATCAAATATATATGCAAATTCTTATAAAATTATAAAAATGTTTGATACCTTGATCAAATAAGTTCAATTCAATGTATATTATGATTTTAAAAATACAAGTAAAATAGGGACTATAAGATTCTATAGCTACGGATATTCAATTTCAATAGTTTTTGGTATGCATGATCATCATGATAATATGAAATTATTTAATGGTTGGATCGGTAAAATTTGATGTCTACAAAGAGATATTAAGTGGAGTAACTTTACAAGAGTTACTCTTGGAGTAAGTTGATCCACTCTCTCTCTATCTCTCTCTCTCTCTCTCTCTCTCTCTCTCTCTCTCTCTATATATATATATATATATATATATATATATATACACACATATAGCCCTTATATATATCGAGAGAGTAAAAAAGAGGTCTAGGGTTCAAACCCCGGAAACAAACATTTCCCCCACCTTCTAACATAGAACAACTAACGTTGTTTATAAAAAAAAACACAAGTATATATATATATATATAATTTTAAATGTATTTCATTCATTGTATCTTTATCTTTATTGCAACTCTTACATGTCGTAAATATCAACAAAAAAAATTATAAATATCATAAAACTTTTTATAATAATTTAAGAAGTTTTAAATGATATAATAAATAAAAATCAATCCTACTTCATTTATAGGTATAATTAAAAAATTATTAAAATATTCAAGTCTTGTGTGCTATTTTTTGTAAGAAAAATTATTCAATTTAATAAGTGATACAAATTTAATACGTAATATATAAGGAATATTAAATTGAGTTAAATTGTAATACCTTAACATTATTTTAAGTTGCCTAAAGTTTAGGTATTTAACATACATTTTTTTTGACACAAGGTATTTAAGATCCATGACAAACAAAAAGTGTGACAATTTTAAAAGTTGAACAAAAAACTAAGTAAACCACTTAACTTGAATAAACGTTACAGTCAAAAATGAATTATAATGTTTTTTTTTATAAATCAAATATCATCTGTGCAATTGTTGGGACAAATCCCTCGAACCAGATAGGATCACAATGGGCGACAAACCTCTACCTCAAGAGATTTAACATTGTTGCATCCCAAGACTGGATTCGAATCCAGGACTTTGGTTAAACTAGAAGAGAACCCTATAATCTCATTTAAGTGCTCCTGGGTAAATGAAATATAATGTTTGTTTGCACACGACAATTACATAGATTGAAAGCTTGTAATCTAAGACCTAGCCTTAGTGTGTTTCTTTCCTTTGCTCGCAGCTACTCCTGAATATAATCTAAAATATCGGGTTGGGATATAAAATCTCATTGAGTCTTTTTCGTACCCCGAACATGTTCCTATCATCGATACATCACATAGCACTTACATGCATTAAATATCAAAATCATAGACAACTAAGTTCATTTATAAAATTAAAAATTTCTTGTGACTGAACAATGTGTTCTTAGTATCACTATCTCTACGGGTCTTTGGTGCTTTTGGGTGGGATCTATATCTTGATTCGGTAAGAATTATATTCTTTACCCCGAACCGACCACGTTTAATCATATTCTCATTTACATCAGCTTTCGGTGTGAATCAACTTTGTATTCAGAGAGTTGAAAATAATCTTACCCTGTAAATGACCTTTTCATTCAAAAAGGGTTTTAAAGAAATAATATGTTGCCGGATCCGATTATGTGTGCCTTCACATGACCCGCACCGATGAATCTTGGCATCAGCGTAAATTTGAATGAACAACCTTTGTATACACTCAGAGTTAAACTGTTTATTGATAATATCAAATCATTATACGGTCAAGTGGTACTAAAAGAACTTCACCCGTCATATAACATCATTGTAGAACCTATGTTATAATTATACAAACATGTATCTTGTAAAACTACAAAATATAGGCTATGCCTCTAACCTTTTGTGCAACAAACCAGCACCAAAATAACCTAAACTTCATGATACACATATGAATTCAATATAAGGACTAATTTCTTTGAGGAGCAACTTCATGATACACATATGAATTCAACATATGAATACAAATATGATAAACCTATGTAATTGTATTAACACAAAAGAATAAACAAAATAGACTTCATTCACGAAGTTCAAAAATACTCTGCAGGATTTTTCTTCATCTAATTTAAATACCAAATGATGTCAAAATTGAGAAAGATACCATCCTTTAAAACTCTTAGGGTTTCTAGTTTATGAATGTGATTTTTCTTTTACATAATAACTAGCTTCTAGTTACAATTTAATGAAACAGCACAAGTATATAAAGAAAAAGGAGAGTATCAGTTTTACAAATTGCAACACACTTTAAGATATGAAAGCGCGCAATCAACTAACATGAAGTTTGTACTCAAATCAAGAAAAAGCAGTCTGATTTCAAGGGATGAAAATCATAGGCAAAACATGAGCGAATGTCTTTATGGATTTATGATTATTACATACAACTTGTAACCCAAATTTGTCTAACATTACTTAATCAAATCTAGAAAAAGAGGTCTCCGAATTGAAGGATATTAAGTCTAGTTTCTTATAAAACAATCTCCTTATAGATTTGACCTCGGTGGAAACCAAAATCAACAAAAAACATAACCTACACCCATACGGGTTTATAGCAATCACATAAAAAAAATTGATTGGAAAGCAATAAGGGATTGATTTATAGCAATCTCCTTATTGATTTTCCTGCCTAAGCTCCAAACTAGAGAGAAACTCACCTCAAGCACATGGTGAGCAGAAATTTAAGACTAAGACTTTCTGATACAATTCTCTCTTAAAGCAAAAGTTTTTTTTTATAAGTCAAAATGTATTAATTGGGTACAAGGGGTACCACGCCTGTTACAATTCGGTTACAATTCAAACAACTCCACCAAGTTCTAGCCTATTGAAAATACCTTTATACCAATCCTTTGATGTGTGGTGCATGGTAAGGTAGTGGTGGGGGTGAATGAAGCACCTTCATAAGATATGCAGGCTTTTCTGAAATTTTCATGAAATTTCTAACAAATGATTCTCATCTTCTCATGTCTATGCCTAGTTTCCCCAACTCTCAATTAAATTAACTACTAACTTCTTATTTCTACCCCTAATATATTTAAAAAACAAGTACAATGAATGCATATCATGTAAAAACATTACAAATATGATACTCTTGAAAATAATTAAACCCAATTTTCAAAAGATTAACATAAAATTGGATCTCTATCACAAATAATCAGAATACCAATAAACACACGTTCATTAGTCATTTCAATAAGAAAACACTTTATTCATCCACATATCAAAACAACACCTTCGTCAAGCATGTTCACCATGAAAGCTTCTTGCCAATCGAAAATCCTCACGTGTAATAGTTACACGCTTAGCATTAATGGCACGAGTTGTTGGTATCGTCAAAGCAGATCGATAAGGTATTATTCCTCGTGACCACTTGTAATGCAATCATAGCTTCATTTTTTGAAGCGAAGTTTTGTCTTGATGTTCTTTGCAACTTGGCGAACTAACCTGCGGAAAGGGAGTTTCCGATCGACAACTCGATAGTTGGTTGGACTTAAATCAATGAATCTTGCAATCATCTTCCCACGGGCATCTCCACTTGAACAACGAGTGCTTTGAATCATACGAGCCATCTCAAAGAGTTTCAGTTTCTTCTTTAAAGAAACTCTTTCGCTGATTCTAGCGTAATAGAATTTAAAGTTTTTGACGAATATCTATATTAATATAAATATTAATTTGATTTGATTTTGGTAACACTTAAATATCTCTCTCCATATATGAATGTATATATATATATAGAGAGAGAGCGTATTAGGTGAGAAATATTTCTTACCATGATAAATGAGAATTCCTAATTATAATCGTTAGACTAAATTGGTCAAAAAAAATCATTAGACTAAAATTAATGGTTTCAGATTATGTCACTAATTACAAGATCATGTCTGACCTTTAAGAAATAAGGACAAAGTCATAGGAGAACTTGTAATTAATTACGTGATCTTAACCGTTAATTTTAATCTAATGATTATAGTTAAGAGTGTATATATATATATATATATATATATATATATATATATATATATATATATATATATAGAAAACAAATAAAGTTTATATATACCAAACAAAATAACATATTTAATACAAATTAAAATGTGTTGAAAAAAACACCAATTAAAGTATTTTCCATAAAACATTGGAATGAAATTATTAATTTTATTTTACAAACTTTTAAATCTCTCTCTCTCTCTCACTCTCACTCTCACTCTCACTCTCTCTCTCTCTCTATATATATATATATATATAAACAAATAAAATTTATATATATACCAAACAAAATAACATATTTAAGAAAAATTAAAATTGTGTTGAAAAAACACCAATTAAAGTATTTTCCATAAAATATTGGAATGAAATTATTAATTTTATTTTGCTAACTTTTAAATCTCTCTCTCTCTCTCTCTATATATATATATATATATATATATATATATATATATATATATATATATATATATATATATATATATATATATATATATATATGTGTGTGTGTGTGTGTGTGTGTGTGTGTGTGATTGTGCTTGTGCGTGTGTGTAAATAAATATATAAATAAATAACTTAAAAGTCTTCTAATGTAATTTTGCCTATATATATATATATATATAATTTTGATATATACATTTTATACTAATTAAAAGCGTGTTGAAAAGAATACCAATTTAAGTATTTTCCAAAAAAAAATAGGAAACTAAATCATCAATTTAATTTTTCTAACTTTTAAATCTCTCTCTCTCTCTCTCTCTCTCTCTATATATATATATATATATATATATATATATATATATATATATTATATATAACCATGGATCCATGTCATCATCCACCTATTATGACACTTCAATAAATAGGTAAGCATTCATTTTATTCCACGTCACCTTTTCTTACATTTAGATATCCACGTCGACTTCCTTGCAATGTTCCACTAAAATTAAACAAAAATCGCGTGATCTTACTAAAATTACAAGCGGTGGGTATCGAACCCTACCCTTCAGTGGAAACAACAACTTTTAGCCAAGAGAAGCGTAATTCAACACTAATATAATACCGAATACATTTTACTTAATACAATCTATTATTCTCGGATTTTGAACACAAGCGTTAATTGCAATCTTTATCCATTATTTCATGAGCCATGCAATTGTAACATAAATATTGACATAAAAATCGTTAAAAGACATTTTTATAAAATATTTACAAATACATTTTTAAACAAAATAAATGTGGACACAAATATTTTATAAAGTCTTAAAAAAAAGATTTGTCATTCTTAATATGTTATATGAAAATATATTTTTAAAAGTGATGCCCAAATGTCTATTTAAAAATAGGCTTAAATACGTTTTTCCCCCTGTAAATAGTGGGTGTTTTGATTTTACCCTCTGCAATTTTTTTAATTTTAAAAAGCTTCTTGCAAAATACAGATTTTTAGTGCATTGCACCCATACTTGTTAACCAACGTTATAAAAAACGTTGAGTTGTACAATGTAAGTCTGACTTGTCATTTTTTCTTTTCTATTTTTTTATTGCTCACTTGTAATGTCAACTCACTATTTTTAATTTTACATTATTTTCTATTCCCTTTCTTCTCCTCTCACCCACACCACCACCACCACCACCACAACCACTCTCTTCTCTCTCTCTCACTCACAACACCACCACAACCACTCCCTTCTATCTCACCCACACCACAACCACCACTCTTCTCTCTCTCTCTCACCCACACCACAACCACCACACCACCACCCACCAGACGAGCTCTCTTCCCTTCTCCATCTCACCATCTCTGCCATTTCCACAAACGACCACAAACAGAGAAGCCATTGCCACACCACAACCTTAAAACACAATCTTGAAATCCATAATTCAGTAAGCTATGAATCACGTTGGTATGGTGTTTTGCAGTTTTGAGTGGGGATGGTAATTGAGTGAGATTTGAGGTTTTTGGGAACGAGAATAGAGAAGTATTTTTTGGATTTAATTTTTTTTATAAAGATTTCTCTTCTGTCTCTCACACACATCAAAATAAAGGAACCCTAACCCCCAAATCCCAAATCAAAAATAATTGTGGTTGATTGTGGCAATTGCTTCTATATTACCCCAAATCCCAGAAATTGCTCTGATTGTTCGTCTTTGTTGATGATTTCTCTCGCATTTTTCTTCTTCTTCTTCTTCTTCTTCTTCTTCTTCTTCTTCATTCGTTTCTCTCACTCTCTGTTCCTTCGTTTCTATTCTTCTCACCAGAAACCCATTGTTTCTCTCTCTATCTACACTTTATTTTTTTTGGTTACCTCTATCTACACTTTCTATTTCTTTAATTTTCTATTTCTGTTAATTTATTTTATTTTATCATTAATATATCTAGTCAGCAATTAAAATAAAACAAAATGAAATATAAATGCCAAATCAGACATTTGTGTGACACGTAGGCTTTTATTGTAACGCCTAAGTAACAGAAGGACTAATGCCAAAATATTGGAATTTGCAAGGGGTTTTCTACAAAAAAAAAAATTTGCAGGGGGTAAAATCAAAACACCCCCTATTTGCAGGGGGCAAAAACGTATTTAAGCCTTAAAAATATGAAATCAAAAATAAGATTAAAAATAATTTATTGGGCATTTTTAATGTATGACAAAAAAATGTGATTTGTGATTTTATACATACTATGCCTATTTTTATCAATCATTAGTACGGTCACGGGTTATGCGGGCTAACTATAATGACCCATCAGTCCGACCATTAACCCAGTGATCTAATTAGGTCCAACCGTTATTGTGTTTTCTCTCACTGAATCTTATTTTTCTTCAGTCTTTCTCCTTGTCTACCATTTCCAGAGATAAAAAGTTATTTTGAGTTTTGACCTCATACTATGGCGGAAAAATCATTAAAAGGAATCAAGAAGAATAGACAAGCATATCTCTATCTTAATAATATATAACCATGAATAGCTGACGTGTGCATGACACGTCAGCAGATAAAAAAAATGACGCAATGCATTACGTCATTTCCACGTCACTACGAAATAATACATGGTATCGTGGACGGTGAAGATGTAGCGCGATGAAATGGAAGAAATAATCAAACGAATGTCAACCAATCGGATCTTTGATGCACATGCGATCGTTACCACGCTCTTCCATCAATTGTAATCCAAACTGTTAGATGTTGCACCCATCGATTAAATCAACGGTTCTTATTTATTTAGATTTCGGCTGTAACACCCTAGTATTTCTAATTAATAGAAATACCAGAATGTACCTAATAACATACATCAGAGTAAAAGTAATCTGTTTTTGAGATATTGAACAAGTAAAATCTACGGAATACTAACTCATTGAGTACCTAGGCTTTGAAGAATCTTTCAGGCCAAGGGTACTTAGTCGTCCCGAGATCATCTTGTTGTTGTTTGGTGCTCGGAATCCAGGCTCGAGTGGTGGAGGTCCGAGCGTGCCCACATCGGGTGGGGGGGTACCTGCAAAACACTCTGACGCTCAAGTCAGTATATGTATGAGTATATGCAGGCGGATAAGATAAGCATGCAGAGAATGAAAAGAGATAGGAGGAAGGAAGGGCTCAGAGGGAGCGATGTAGCAAATGAGAAAAAACGTACCGTGGTAGAGGGGAAGACCTCTATTTATAGGGAAAGAAGGCGTACCGTAGCCGTCGGATCCGGCGGGAGGATCCTAGCCGTCGGCCTTGCTGAAGCGAGGAAAGGCAGAATGGATCAAAGAGTTGGGCCGGGCCAATGCTCACTGGGACGCTGCAGCCCAGGTCAGAATATTGGCCCCCCAAGTCGGGGACGAGCGTGGAGCTCGGCCTCGGCTTAAGTTGCCTTTTCGCCTGTACTGAGCCACGTGTCACGTGGAGATCAGTGCGACAGGAATGCGTCGTTTGGACTGCTCGAGGAATTCTTGTCGGAGGAAGTTGAATCGTTGTGACTAGCAGAATGGCGCACCGCTTGCAGGCATGAAGAGCGAGCATATATAAAAGGGAAGAAGGGAGAGGCTCCCGTCATTTGTAATTGGTGAACGCTGTCTTAGAGAGAGAGAGAGCACAGAACTCTTGAGGGAGAAAGTTCGCACCACCGCATGCGAGTTCACCTCACCGCGCGAGTTCAAGCTCTATTCGTGCGGTCCCGAGTCACTTTATCGAGTTCACTTTCCGCATACTGAGTTAGTTCCGAGTAACTTTATTCCATCAATAATTTTAGAGATTAGTACCTGTAGAATACCGTAGGGTAGTTGAACCGAGTGCATCTCACCCAACGGGTCGAGAACGGCAAGATTCTGGGGAGAGATGGGCAAGTAGTCTATGCTCCCGAGGTTGAAGAGAAAGCGGTAGAGGAAGGCGAAAATGCACGTGACGGCGAGGACGGCATTCCGGAGCAAACCAAGAGACTCCAAAGGAGAATGGTGGAGAAAATTGAGTCCCCTTCGGCCTTTGTAATCTTTTTTTTTTTAAGTCATTTGTTTGGGTGGCCTCGGGCATGTCCGTGGCCATCTTGAAGATGTAAACACAATCAGCGCCATCCCATTTTTTTCGGCTTTTTAAATACTGCACTTTGATTTTCACAAGCTTGCTATCTCTATGGTTCTACAATGCTCTAATGTAGTGAATATGGTACAATACAAGGTGATAGTCTTTGAGAAATGTTAAGAAGTGAGTGGAGAAAGAAGAAGAACAACAAGGGTTTGTTGGTGAAGTCTGTGGCTTCCTTTTCTTTCTTCTCTCAACCTTCGACTTCTCCCTCTCTTTCGCTATGTTTCTTTCTTTTCTAACTTGAAACTACAACTACCTTCTAGCACGTGCTCCATCTCATTGTTCTTCCCTATTTCTATACTGTGTAAATTCATTTTTCTGTCTTACGTTTTGTAAAAAACATAAAACTTGGAATTCTGTCCATTCTGATCAATAATAGGTAGGTTCGAACTTTATTATCGAACTGGTTCGATACCATCTCAAATATCAGACACGCCCCATGTTCAAATTTTTTACAATACTTGATAGTTTGCGCTCGAACTGGTTCGATGGTTAACTATCGAACTGTCCTAAACGCAAAAAAAAATAAAAAAACGCAGCATTTCATTAAGGGTATTTTTGGAGTATTAAGTGTTTGGTAGTGTCTGATGAGTAGATGGGGGTGCGTAAGAAGTATGGGCCTTAAGTTATTTATTTGTACAAGTTGGCTCATTAAGTTATTTTTGTAACAAATAGGCCCTTTCAGTTACCTAATATCAGTGTTATCAAACCCGGACCGACCCGGCCGGTCGGACCGATCGGACCGTGACCCGCACCTGAGTTCGGTACGGTTCACACGTTGGATCGGACATGCAGTTGACCCGTGATGACGTCATCAACCCGTGCCTTTGACCCAGTCCAACTCGAGTCAACCCGACCTTGACTCGGTCAAATCAACTTGTTGACCGAAAATTATTTAGCAAAATGGCTTGCCTGGTTGTTGAACCCAGTACCTAGTGCCTAAGATGCAAGTTGTAACTTGTAACCAATTGAGCTGCTTGATGTGTTGGTACATTGACAACATATATTATACTTAAGTCATTCATTTTTTCTCTTTTTTGTTAAAAACCCTTTTAATCTATTAACTATATTTATTTATTATTTACTTTTATACTTACATACATGTGTTATTATATCTGTATTAGGCATATATCTTATTTAATATCTAATAATTTGTATCATATTCCATAAATTTTAGATTCTATATATTATTGAGTATGAATAATTATTCATTTTAAATTTATATCAATATTCATTTAATTCATATTGAAAATTGAAAATATTGACATACAATATTAGATATTTCATCAGTTTTTAGTACGTCACGGGTCATGCGGGCCAACTAGTGACCCTTCGATCCGACCATTGACCCAATGACCTAGTGACCTGCTCGGGTCGATCACCGGTTCGGTTTTAATAACATTGCCTAATATTGACACCGTTGGCCCTTTTAGTAAAATGTCATATCGTTTATTACATCAAAATACATCAAAATATGCTTGGTTGCATCAAAATACATAATCTAGAGTAATCACTAAAATGACCTATTTGTTACAAAAAAAAAAACTTAAAGAGCCAATTTGCTACAAATAAATAACTTAAAGGTCCTCTGGTGTAATTTTGCCTTTTATCAATTAAATCATTCATCATTTAACATTCAAATTGAAATAAAATAATTCAATCAAGTACACTTGTCTATTCAAACAACAATTATCGGATTCAGTAAGAACTATAACTTACCTTGTACCGACGTAACGACTACTATGTATATATATACACACATAATATATATATATATATATATATATATATATATATATATATATATATATATATATATATATATATACACACACACACACACACACATATAGCCCATATATATATATCGAGAGAGTAAAAAAGGAGGTGTAGGGTTCAAACCAGGAAACTAACATTTCCCCACCCTCTAACAAAGAACAACTAACGTTGCTTATATAAAAAAACACAACAATATATATATATATATATATATATATATATATATATATATATATAATTTTAAATGTATTTCATTCAATGTATCTTTATTGCAACTCTTATATGTCGTAAATATCAACAAAAAAATTATAAATATCATAAAACTTTTTGATAATAATTTAAGAAGTTTTAAATTATAATAAATAAAAATCAATCCTACTTCATTTATTAGGTATAATTAAAATAATTATTAAAATATTCAAGTCTTGTGTGCTATTTTTTGTAAAAAAATTATTTAATTTAATTAATAAGTGATACAAATTTAATACGTAATATATAAGGAATAATAAATTGAGTTAAATTGTAATACCTTAACATTATTTTAAGTTGTCTAAAGCTTAGGTATTTAACATACATTTTTTTTTGACAAAAGGTGTTTAAGATCCATGACAAACAAAAGTGTGACAATTTTAAAAGTTGAACAAAAAACTAAGTAAACCACTTAACTTGAATAAACGTTACAGTCAAATGAATTATAATGTTTTTTTATATAAATCAGGTATCCTCCGCGCAATTGCTGGGACAAATCCCTCGAGCCAGATAGGATCACAATGGGCGGCAAACCTCTACCTCAAGAGATTTAACATTGTTACATCCCAAGACTGGATTCGAATCCAAGACTTTGGTTAAACTGGAAGATGTAACACCCTCTTCTACGTACGCTAATATTTAACTTGTTTAAAATCAAAGTTTCAGAAAATTTCAGTGCGACCACACGAGGGTGTCACATTTAAAACAAAACACACTTTATAACTCCAAAATTAATTAATAAAACTCCAAGTACGAGATACATAGCACCCTAGTTACATAAAGTAAAAACCATCGCAGCGGAAATATAACAAAACTTAAAGTATGGAAATACAAAACCAAATGGAAGTTCAAAGCATAACATGAAACAACAAGTACTAAACGCCCCTGATTGCTACGTGATCGAGAGCCGACTCAACCAAACTAGAAGAAGGTTCCAAATTACCTTCAATTTGTCACACCGCACGTTGAGACATGAGAAGCAACATAAAGCGAGAGGTGAGTCTCTTTACATAAATAATAACAACTAAAACAAGCAACACAATAGAGAAGGAAACTAACACACCAAATTACAGTCTTATTCAAGTACACCTTTAATTCATACTCACCAAAAGAAATCACCACCATTAGAGCAGGCAACTAACACACCCAATCACAGTCCTATTCAAGTACACCTTTAATTCATGGTCACCGAAGAAATCACCAGATGCATGTTAATGTATGAGATGCAACCCAAAACTCCACGGGCATATGCATGTGGATCCATCACCAAAATAGCCTTGAGGGCATTCACCAAAATATTTAATGAGGCCGAAGCCTATTCACCAAAAATGCATATGATTATGCGACACCATGACTATGCACCATAACACCAAAATCACCAAAATATGTATTAGCATGCTCACCAATAGTTTATTTACTCACCAACACCAAGAAAGGTCATAGACCCACAAGGACTAAAAACACACCAGAAGGACTAAAAGAACACCAAGGACTAAATCCACACCAAGGACTAAAACCACACCAAGGACCAAAACCACACCAAGGACCAAAACCACACCTAGGGACTAAAACAGTACCTAGGGACTAAAACAACACCAAGAACTAAAAATAACACCTTGGGACTAGAACAACACCAAGAACTAAAAACAACACCTAGGGACTAAGACAACACCTAGGGACTAGAACAGCACCTAGACCCAGGCGCACAGTGTTGCGCCTTGGGCTGCCAAAATGGCGCCCATCACCTAGACACAGGCGCACAGTGTTGCGCCTTGGGCTGCCAAAATGGCGCCCATCACCTAGACACCAGCACAAACAGCAACACAGGGCAGCCAAATTGGCGCCCTGCACCTAGACACCAGCACACACAGTGCACTTGGGCAGCCAAAATGCCGACCTTGCACGCAACATCTGCACACAGGCGCACTTGGGCAGCCAAAATGGCGCCATTATGCGCAACACACACCAGTAACACTCACACAACACAGGCGCATGGGCCTGCCACATTTGGCGCCCCTGCCCGTGCCAACCTGCACACGCACGCCACACACCAGGCGCACTGGGCACGCCGATTCGGCGCCCTTGCCTGCGCCACACACCAACACACACACACACACACACACACACACACACACACACACACACAGCGCACACAGGCGCGCAGGGCGTGCCAATTTGGCGCCCCTGCCTGCGCTACACCCCCACAGCATAACCCGATAGCAACACCCATCACAACACCATCAAAACACCTTCATTCAAGCAATCAAACAAACACCTAACAATCACAATGATTTCTCTTATTGTTTTTCATTAAATCAATACAATAGCATCTTGACACCAAATTCGAATAAAATTAACAATTCAATTTCACCTAATAATCAACCCAAATCAACATCTTCAATCATACAATAATACCACTCAATCAAACACACCATACATTAATTCAAGAAATCTCTCCTAACACCTAACTCCTATGGATACTAGTTCTATGAGTTATTAATCATGAAAGAGAGCCCCCTTACCTGATTGCGAGTTTATTCCAATAGGATTAGCGAAGATCAATGACGAACTCTCGAGCATGCTATATTTCTAGCGAGGTGACCATTGCCTCGAACACCTGATATGGAATTGTCTTCCAATAGGTATGAAGACTATCACGAACTCTCGAGCATGTTATAAATCCAATTGCATAGTCGTTGACTCAAAAGCATATAATTAAACAAAAACATTCAATCAAATATCTAAAAAGAATAATAGGAAAATATTTACTTGATTAATCAGTCGTGTTTTAGAAAGGAAGTACCTATCCGAGTAGACAGACTGCGAAGGGATTGTTCGTATATGACATTTCATGCAGATTTGAGAAAACACGAATCGAACTATCCAAAGGACTAAATCTGAATTGAATATATGGAATTTCATCGCTCAGGGAATATTGGGCAAATCTGAGTATGCTCGTTGTTGAGTAATGCACGAATTGAAAGTTCATGTGAGAAGAAGTTGAATCACATATGCCATAGTGACACAGGGTCTTCTTCGTGAGGCGTCACGGCCATGGAAGCAAGTGTGAAGCAAGGGCAACCGAAACTGAGCAATTGGATAAAATAAACGCATGACGGTCCGATTCTAGTGAGGAGAACTCGAGTTTATGTTTGGTTCACGCAAGGAGTGCTTAAGGTGGTCGGAGATTGCGAAAAACCACTCGCCAGGGATGCTGGTTTATAGCTCCTCCTCGCAAAACAGTACACCGATTGCAGAAACTGATGTCGTATTCATGACCAGCGGTCATTTTCGAGTCAGGGTGTCGATTTTTGGTGTTGGCCGTGGACTAGGGAAGGAACGCGAAGGAGGAGAGAAAAGTTGTATAGGGTTTTCGTGAGTGCAGGTCTGAGGAAGAAGAAAAAGCCAGCGTCGGGCCGGGTCTGGGTCAGTTCGTGTGGGCTTCGCATGGACTGGGCTACAAACTGGTTTGTGTTTAGTGGTCAGGTGCGCGCTAACAACCGTGAGGGGGGTGTATGTGAGTAATGAGTACAAATTCACCTCTAAATCATTTTAAAAACCCCCCAATTTCACTACAACTATTACTTTAATACCTCAATAGCTTAAAATAATTTCTATAATAAGTAACATCTCAAATACTAATATTTATAAAAGTAAAATAAAATATATATATATATATATATATATATATATATATATATATATATACTAGTATGTATCACCGTGCTGTACAAGACGGGTATACATATCATTTGAACTTATTTTGTAACATTTTATAAAAGAAATAAAAATTAGATCTTGGTAATAAATTGAATAAAATATATTTAAATAAACATTTGGCTTAAATGAACTTTTGGTCCTCCTATTTTACTTAATGTGCAATTTGGATCTTCCTATTTTATTTTGGGTTATTTTGGTCCCCTATTTTACCAAATGCTAATTTTGAGCCCCTATTTATTTTTGTGCAATTTTGATCCCTTATCATCCAAATTTCTGCACTATTAACCAAATTAGAATTTTCAACTATTAAATCATGATGTGCTAACACTTTAATCGACATAACACTTGATTAAGCCTACTTGACATGCCCCTAATTTATTTTAAAAAAACTTTTACTTTTAATTTATTAAATATTTATTTTAAATAATTAAATTATTTTTAAATTTTTAAATTAGTTTTATATTTATTTTAAATATTTATTTTAAATAATTAAATTATTTCAAATAAATAAATTAGTTTTATATTTTATATTTTGAAATATAATTTAAAATAAATACAGTATTTTTATATTTTATATCTTAAAAAATGGAAAAAATTAAACTATTTTAAGTAAATAATTTAATTTATATTTTTAATTTTAAAATATAAAAATAATATAATTATTTAAAATATATTTAACAAAATAAATGAGGTGGTACCCCTATTTTAATATTTTAATTAATATTTTAAAATATAAACTATAAAAATAGTTTATTTCTTTCAAATAATTAATAGTTTTCTATTTTTAAATAAATTTTTAACTATCTAAAAATATAAAAGTAGTTTATTATTTTTTATATAGTTATACTTTTCTATTTTTAGGATAAATATTTAACTATTGAAAATATAAAAGTATTTAATTATTTTAACAAATTTAAAAATCAGCATATTTTTAAACAAATAGTTTCTTGTTTAAAAATATAAAAGATAAAATGGATTATTTATTTTATGTAATTAAATAGTTTTCTATTTTTTAATACATATTTAACTATTGAAAATATAAAATGCAAAAATAGTCTATTTATACCAAAAAAAAATTAGAAATAGGGGACCAAAATTGCACAACAACAAATATGGGATTTAAAATTGTGCGTTTAGTAAACTAAAGGGACGAAAATTGCCCAAAATAAAATAGAGGGTCAAAATTTAGTAAATTAGGGGACCTAAAAGCGCCCAAAATAAAATAGGGGATCAAAGCGCACATTTTTAAAATAGAGGGACCAAAAGTGTTAAGCCTAAATATTTGAATGAAGGACGGTCAAAGTTATTTAATATATTGGTACTTAAATCGAAATTTTAAAATTTAGAAAGTTCGATTAGCTAAATTGAGAGTGAGATGGTCTTGCTTGATATGAATAGTTACGGGAGCGAACTTCATGATAAGATATGTAACATGTGCATTAACATTCATAGAATTTTTGCCCGGTGGTGGTAGAAGTTTAATATGAGTAGTTCTCAAATTGAAATTGATTATAGTAGTCAAATTGAAATCAAGTAGTAATTAGAATCATTTTTATGTCAAATTAAACTAATGTAAATAATAAAAGTGTAGCAAAAATCTCATTAAGAGCCTTGACATGTTTTTCCGTGCAAGAGTTAGGATTCTAAATAAACATATGTAAATAATAAATCTATTTTTTCTTTGATTTTATCCCTTTGTGTTAACCCTTTGCCATGGTTACACTTGTGTCCCGCAAATGTATATGAAAAGTTATGATACTTATTTGTATAAATCAAAGCTAAACTTATTCTTATTTGGGCGTACTTGAACCTAAACATGTTGTAGTGAATTTTTTGGTGTTGTCATGACAGCTCAGTTGGCTTGTACACCTAAAGGTATCCCTTATTTCAATCATTGTACAACTTGCACTAAGTCTGCAAGTGAGAACCCCCTTGGAGGCTTTATGTCTGCAATTGAGATTGCTTTCAATTAAACGTGATGTCTGCAACTTAGCTATTTGGGGTTTATTCTAGACCCTCTGCACCTGAACACATTCAAAACCGAAATGTATAGTTTCATGCATAATGACTAAAATGTTGTATGAACAAATTATGATTAAAAAAGGATGCACTATTTTCACAAAGAGTGTGTCTAATTCTATAGTTTCCAAAATGATGTAAAAACTGAACAGATGCCAAATGCAAGAACAAAAATATACAACATAGTCAAACTTTTTCATATTTAGTTATTTTCTAATAGGTCCATAACTAAGAAATCAAGACTTAAAAATTACTCCAACTGAATATTCTTAAACATTAGAAAAATTAATGGCATTGTATGCTTCTATCTTAAGAAGATATTGGAAATGCAAATCATACTAATGAACCCCAAATATATCAATTGAAATAAATTAGAAGACATCACAAATGTAAATCAAACATGACCTATATCTTTTTAAGTTTTGAGATTTACTAACCGCAACAATATTAGTAACAACTCAATTCAATTGGCTACAAATATTTTGCGTACATATTGAACCAATAAAAAACTTAGTGCTCAACTTAGTGCTCTTCTGCACCTCCTTGTCTCTTTTGCAGTTCAATGCAGTCCAAATATTTCATTCTATTTGGTTTCGTTACTTCCTAAAGATAACAACTCTTTCAAGAACGATCCCCAACAGAACATATAAATACAATTAATGCACTCAAATATACAACGACATTCCATAACTACATATCAGTGACTAAAAAGAGATATTATCAGAACAAATGAATTAACAATTAATTTATCATTGTAAATTCCTATCAGAGGGTCATAACAATTTGCAAAACAAAAGTAAGACAAATATATACCATACCACATGTTATTCTCTATTGATCAACCCGTTGTTGCTACATTGGCGCCGCTCGTCGCCGACCCCATCGCGCTTTCGTTCTTTATACATCGATGTCTCGAATGGCAGTGTTGTTGAATTCCAATTTGATTAATAACTTCTAATAGCTAGGCGTTCTGCAATAATCTAACAATAATGAAAATAAAAATGATTGTCAGTAATCCAGCTATATTATTTGATTAGTTAGAGAGTAGATACCACTTGACTTCCATTTATTACAAACTATCGCTCAAAAAATTAAAGATTCTCACTGTGATATCATCATTGTATCATCTGAAATTAGAGCATCAAAATCCAAAAATAGTTGTAGATGTTTGCTTATAGAGAATTACAACAAAAATGAAGTAAAATCCCCAAGGTGATAATTTTACAAAAATGTATACCATCGTATATAATAGCACTACATTTTGTCAACGTTGCCAAGGTGATAATTTTGCAAATCAACCTCACCAAAAATCGCACTCAATATGACACATCTATTCACCACAAATTTTGATCCATATGTGATTTTTTTTATTCACAGTTTCACACATGGAAAGTTACATTTATCTAATTGACTCATCGATGATTTCTATATACGAATCATAGTATCACTGATATAATAATTTCTCAAAATCAATATGAAAAAAAAACATTGTATCACATAGGATTTCTTGCAAACACCAACAATATGAATCATGTGAATTGCTACAAATTTGTATAATAGCCAGGCGCTCAAAGTAATGCTTTAACCTATGTTTAAAAGAGTCCAAATAAGCTAATGATCAAAAAATACTTCAATATTAACACTGAAATATATGTTAAGACATTAATATATTACTCAAATTGGCAATATAAGAAATACAATTCATCTTGTTAATTGGATATTTTTAGATAAGCACTTTGGATAATATATACGAACTTCGCAGTTATGATTCTAATGTAGAAAAATGTAGTGTTACCTCATTGTCAACCAGAACCAATTCGGCTGAAACTGGAAGATTGCCACTCCTCTGGGTATAGACGTACATTGTAAAGTTTTCATAAAGGATGAAATACACAATCAAAAATAAGTGTGAATAAAGTGGTAAAGTTTGAAAAATCAAAGTATAATCAACAGAACTTTTAGAAAGTAATATGCAAGTAATTTAAAAGGGAAATGATATGGTTAGGTCTAAAAAACGATAATATAATCATAAAGAAATAGGAGAGGTGACAAACCTTATTGAAGATGATAGATTTGAGGTAGTAGTCACTAAAACTGAGTCCATTGTAATTCCTCGTCCAGAAGCTTAATTTTCTATTCCAAATCCATCATCTATCACTCAAACGAATTTGATTTCAGAACAATATAAAACTTTTGTGAACAAATTGAAGTCCACTGATTTTTAGGATTAATTCCACTCCAGCCTTCACAAAATTTAAATAATAGTAATAATAATAAGAAGGTGTGGCATTTTTCTTTTTTAATATCCAATTTATTTTAGATGGGGTGTTCTTCATCTACTTGTGATTAGACGCGCATAATGGGATAGTAGGAATTTCTCCACCTTAAAATTCAAATTCAGTGATCAAGACTTAATGACAATTAATAAAAATTAAACACCCAATTGAATGATATTAAACATTATGTTTTTTTGTCCCCTAACTGTTAAAAGCATTCAGCCGAAATCTAAATCAATTTCAGCCGTCCAATATTTGATCCGAATTGTAGGTAAATGTCGTCCGTTGATTGTATGTTCGGTGCTTTGGACGTGATCCTAAAAACGACAATTAAAAGCAGAAATGAAGAAACAACTAAATCATATCCATTGGATCAATTTGCAAATCGGTGATCGGCAATTTGTAAAATTTTTGTAACCGTTGAAGGTTTGACCGAAAAGTTTAATGCTAATTATTGACTGTGTTCTCTTGTCTGTTCATCAATTATTCAGCAACTACCGAAATCCCCTTTTTTGTAAGCCGTTGATTTGCTCTACCCGAAATCCCACCGAATGATCCAACGGCAGTGATTTTTTTATTGCTTGCGTGGCTTTTTTCATTGACAGCGTGGCTTTATTGTGTTGTGACATGACTTTTTTGAAAAACTCTTATTTAAATATAATAAAGATAAAGATAAAGATATTGATTTTTTCAATAAATATGGATTAATTCTATTAGATGCCGTCCCCAAAAAAAGTTCTATTAGATGCCAAATTCGAATTCCATTTGTAATTATGCGGATTTTATGTGATCCAGAATTCCTATTCTATTGTAACGTTTTGCATAGTAATTAACCATTAGAATTTTCATTTAATACGAAATTGTCTGAGTTATTTTCATTTAATGTCGCATAATATGTTGTTTATTAATGAGAGCCATTTTTTTAATTCCATTTAATCAGCGGTTGATGGTAACGTGTGACGTGGTGTGCCACGTATTTTTCAGGAGATGTGTGTGTCATTTTGTGATTGGTCCTACGTGGACGCTTAGGTGTACAACTCGTGAATTAATATAGTTATGATATATATATATATATATATATATATATATATATATATATAACAATCACATTCACAAATAGCATATAAAAATAAAAATACATTTGAATGTGACTTCAACTAATTTTAATAACACAAACACACAGTAAATCAAAATAGTATAATCTTATCAAGTCAAAATATTGCATAAAATAAGCACAACCAAACAGAATCACCATACGAGAATCGGGGTGTTCTGAGTAAGAGAACCATACAATCTCATCTAAGTGCTCCTGAGTAAATGAAATATAATGTTTGTTTGCACACGACAATTACATAGATTGAAAGCTTGTAATCTAAGACCTAGCCTTAGTGCATTTCTTTCCTTTGCTTGCTTCCTACTTCTGAATATAATCTAAAATATCAGGGTGGGATATAAAATCTCATTGAGTCTTTTTCGTACCTCTAACATGTTCCTATCATCGATACATCACATAGCACTTAATTACATGCATTAAATATCAAAATCATAGACAACAAAGTTAATTTAATTTTTTTTTCTTGTGACTGAACAATGTATTCTTAGTATCACTATCTCTACGGGTTTTTGGTGCTTTTGGATTGGGATCTATATCGCCAGATTCAGTAAGAATTATATTCTTCACAAAAGTGTCTCGGCAAATAGTTAGCTGGAAGGAGATTGAATCCCGACCTTCTCTGTCTATTGCTATCAATGCCAAAGTATCAATGAAACAAGCTAGCAAATCTGCTAATACTTCCATGAAGTTCATCACTTATTTAAATGTCCATGCTTCAATAATGGAAAGTGCAATCATAATAGACTCATTGATAGATAAAGAAATATTTGGGGAGGAGCAAAATCCGAGTTTGAATAAAGAGGAACTCGACATTGTAAATGATAATGAATGGGCAAGTGGATCTACTATTAGAGTATATATCAGGTGTGTATCTATCTTATTATTTCTCCTACTAATGTTATTATTATTATTATTATTATTTAATTTGTATACATTTTAATTAAAGGTATTTGTACCATGAGATAATGGTCCCAATGGACCAAAAACAAATATTTGTGTTCATATGCCCCGAAGCTACTTTTCTAAATAATATTCTCTTGGATAAAACAATATCAAAAGAACATATAGAAAAATTCAAGCAACAAATGGAAAGAAACAAGCAAGATGTTAAAGCACATATTGATCGGCGCTTGGTGCTAGCACATCAATCAAGTTGTGATAAATTGTTTTTGGCACCCATCAACGTAGGGTGAGTAATTTAATCTCTCTCTCTCTCTCTCTCTCTCTCTCTCTATATATATATATATATATATATATCAATAGTATATAACATGTATTTGTGAAATAATTGTCATTAATTTGATTTTTCAAAAATTTCTTAGGGAACATTGGATATTGTTGGTGATTGATCCTAAAAGAGATACGATTTTCTTTTTGGATTCACTACATATTCATTACAACAACTACCCTAAGTTGGTGGGACTTTTTAATAGGTGTGTATTTAGATCCCTTGCATATTTCATAATTTAAATTGTGTATGTATTTTGATTAATATAGTTATATATATGATGTTGTTTCAGTTCTTTGACAACTTATTGGGGATTGAGTGATGTCAGGAAAGTGCACATAAAATCATCATCATCTACAAAATGGATAGGAGTAAGGGTAAGTTTATAATCAATATTCTTTTGCATGTGTAATTAAGTAAATGTAATAACTAACTAATCTTTTGTTTAATAGACTCCCAAACAACCAAACTTAATTGATTGCGGGTATTATGTAATGAAGTTTATGAAGGACATCATCTGAAACATCCTAGTTTTTCAAACCTCATGGAAATACCAATATATACATAATCAGCATACAACAGAGTACTAAACCTATTTAAAGTATTGAACACCATAACTTAGACGAATAAATTCATCTACTTAACTTGAAGGACAACGCCAACCATAAAGTCTAGTTGACATAAAGCATAGCAATAGGTCATTAGTACAATCCCTGATGTTCAATAACTAAAAACAAGTTCAAATATAATCTCAAACAAGTTTAAACTTAAGTTCAAAATGTCTTAACTAGTTACATAATGTAACCCTAGGACAATAACTAAGCAAACATAAACTAAGATCACAATGATCTCTCAAAACACTTGCAACTCCATACACAGCTGCACTTACTCCGTTTGCTTGGTTTGTCCCTGCTTATCTGTAAATCAACAAATGATAAACAGTGAGATATAAAATCTCAGTGAGTTCTTTCGGAACCCCTCACCATATAACTCTCGGTGTGTTTAATTCTTTTCTTTTCACTTGCCTTAGCATAACATCGGACAACCACTACACGGTTCCCCCGATAAACCCACCCGATAATAGCTATTACCGAGTTATGTTCTTTGGGTCAAAGATTAGGGCCAATAACCTTCCCTCCCTTGGTATGCTATTTACTTGGGATCGTCATCTCCATGTTATTTTAATCTTTAGGTAGGACTACTTGACACTTATTTACTTCCTCACACGATAATATATCTATACGGTTTTAATTACGCTACCATACATTTTATACATTGAGAATCAACTCAAAACCAATCACAATCATGATAATAATGGTCCATTTTCATTGGGGAAGGTTGGGAATAGAATCGGAGAGATTTGGAACACCATTGGTACCTAAAAGAATGAGAAAATAAGTTTCAAATCTGTTAGATGCGCCTGGGCGCCTACTCTATTTTGACATTCCTTTCCGAATTTCATAAACAATACAAACAAAATTATCACAACTATCATACTCAATCGAATCCGGAACATATTCTACCCTTACAGTATCAAAACATGAAGTATTGGTTAAATTAGAAATTTCCCCTTTTTGACATACCCTCTAGGTAACTAATTAATGATATAGGGCTCTTACTTAATCTAAAACTTTCCTAAGGGAAGTTATAGCTTCTAATAGCCATTTCCGAGAAATAGCCCTCTAGAAAACTCTGAAAGTTATTGCCCTAATTTTTGGTCTAAGAACTTAGTCGTATTATTGGGAATCCTTTGCCTACTTCCTATGCTAATCTAGGACTTATATTCTACGATTACTTAGAGCTCAAGGATCTGGGAAGAATAGAAGTACTTATTGGAATCAGAATAAGAGCATAGTCCAAAATCTATCTGTATGTGTAGACATTTTCGTTAGCTTTCCAACGCATCCGGGAACACCCAATTCGGAGTTCCGGATCAACGGTTATGGGCAAAACAAGTTGGAAGGCTAGCGAAAATCCCCCACAGACAGAACTTCCAAGCTCCTAATCAGAGGATCGTGACATGGTTATTTCTATTGGCATGTATCACTAGTCCCTTTTTGGGAAGAACCTTACTTAGGAAGTTTGACATGGAAATCACTCTAATAGTGGTCCTAAAATTAGAAGAATACTCATCCCTTCGTTCTACTATCTCCTTCGTAGATCTCTTCTTCCGCTACACAGTACTCTGATGGAGGAAAGAAATCGGTAATCCTATGGTTCAGGTTTCAGAAGTTTGCGGGGCTAGGGAAACCAATCGTTATCATTCCCAATATCTTGCATGAAAAATTGAGTTGATCAAGCTCAAAGCTTCACATAATATACTGGAAGGTTCTAACAATTGCTTGTCACAGTCCCTAAGTGACTCTATTTATCTATTCTATTAACTAAGAGAACTCTAAGCCCGACTAGGTCGAACTGCTCTGATACCAAAATGAAACATCCTAGTATTTCAAACCTCATGGAAATACCAAGATATACATAATCAGCATACATCAGAGTACTAAACCTGTTTAAAGTATTGAACACCATAACTTAGACAAATAAATTCTTCTACTTAACTTGAAGGACAACGCCAACCATAAAGTCTAGTTTACATAAATCATAGCAATAGGTCATTAGTACAATCCCTGATGTTCAATAACTAAAAACAAGTTCAAATATAATCTCAAACAAGTTGAAACTTAAGTTCAAAATGTCTTAACTAGTTACATAATGTAACCCTAGGACAATAACTAAGCAAACATAACATAAGATCACAATGATATCTCAAAACACTTGCAACTCCAAAAAAAGCTGCACTTACTCTGTTTGCTTGGTCTGTCCCTGCTTATCTGTAAATCAACAAATGATAAACAGTGAGATATAAAATCTTAGTGAGTTCTTTCAGAACCCCTCACCATATAACTCTCGGTGTGTTTAATTCTTTTCTTTTCACTTGCCTTAGCATAACATTGGACAACCACTACATGGTTCCCCCGATAAACCCACCCGATAATAGCTATTACCGAGTTATGTTCTTTGGGTCCAAGATTAGGGCCAATAACCTCCCCTCGCTTGGTATGCTATTTACTTGGGATCGTCATCTCCATGGTATTTTAATCTTTAGCTAGGACTAATATGTCCATTACTTGACACTTAATTACTTCCTCACACGATAATATATCTATACGGTTTTATTTACGCTACCATACACTTTATACATTGAGAATCAACTCAAAACCAATCACAATCATGATAATAATGGTCCATTGTCATTGGGGAAGGATGGGAATAGAATCGGAGAGATTTGGAACACCATTGGTACCCAAAAGAATGAGAAAATAAGTTTCAAATCTGTTAGATGCGTGATGCTTTTGGACGATTTATACATCACTCTCGCGCTTGGCGCCGCGAAAGGTGCGCGTGGGGCGCTGACAGATTTGGTTCTGTCACTCGTGTGCTCGGGCGCACGGTGATACGTCTAGACGCTTTTGTCTGCTGGAAGTGATTTTTAAAAGTTCCATTCCAATGACTATGGTACCCAAACCTATCTCATTCAGTTCCAATCATAAAAACAGATTTCATAGCACATTTTAGGCATATTTTGGAGAACTTGCAAACATCAAAACAACCATGCAAATCATACAAGTCATGAAATCATCAAGCAAGTCATCATTTACCATTCAATTTCAACAATAAACAACACAATGCTTCCCCAATGAACCTCTAGATTCTCAAACCATTTCAGCAAACAAAAACTACCAAAAAGGAGAATATTTTCAATATTCATCAACCACAACTTCACATAACACACATATAAGTGAAGAACTCACCTATCGTGATGCAAATCATGAAACACTGATACTTTATGAAGCTCGAACGACCCGAAAACACCCGAACTCACTCCGAACTCGTCCAACACCTCCAAAACCGAACCCAACCTTCCTAATCACCCCTCCCTCTTGTCCCAAAGCGAACCAAACAAACAATGTGAGTTGTTTTTGTGTTTCTAAACTGAATGTGGTGCTTCAAAGACCAAATGCAAACTTTGAGTGTTCTAAAATTCCGTTTATCATTACTTTGAGCTCTAAAGCTCATCAATGGTGATTTGAGTTAGAGGGAAATGAAATTGATGAAACTAGTATCAATGTGCAGAGGAGAATAAATGGAGGAGAATGGTGGTGGAATATCTCACATGCATCCAAGATTGAGGGGGTGCTCACACTCTTCTTCTTCCTCTCCCTCTCACTCACGGCTTCTTTCTCTCTAGTTTTCTTTCTCTTTCTTTCTTGTTTTCTAAAATCTGAAAGTGAGTTTGTCATTTGTGTTACTCCAAGAGTAACTTTTGTAAGAGTTACTCCACTTAATATCTCTTCACACATTTTATATATTGCCGATCCAACCATTAAGTTCAAAGTTCTAATTGAGTAGATCAAATATATATATGCAAATTCTTATAAAATTATAAAAATGTTTGATACCTTGATCAAATAAGTTTAATTCAATGTATATTATGATTTTAAAAATACAAGTAAAATAGGGACTATAAGATTCTATAGCTACGGATATTCAATTTCAATAGTTTTTGGTATGCATGATCATCATGATAATATGAAATTATTCAACGGTTGGATCGATAAAATTTGATGTCTACAAAGAGATATTAAGTGGAGTAACTTTACAAGAGTTACTCTTGGAGTAAGTTGATCCCCACTCTCTCTCTCTCTCTCTCTCTCTCTCTCTCTCTCTCTCTCTATATATATATATATATATATATATATATATATATATATATATACACACACATATAGCCCTTATATATATCGAGAGAGTAAAAAGGAGGTCTAGGGTTCAAACCCCGGAAACTAACATTTCCCCCACCTTCTAACATAGGACAACTAACGTTGCTTATAAAAAAGGCTTAAATATCATTTACCCCTACAAATATCACCATAATCCATTTACCCCCCTGTAAAATAAAAAGTTTTAAAATGTCCCTTGCAAATATAAACTGTTTACGGTTACCCCCTCCTGTTAGATTATATTGACAGTGTTAAGGGTATAATGGGTATAAAGCATTTCTGATTTACTCTCACGCAAAATATAAATCGTTTACGTTTACCCCCCTGTAGGGGGGTAACCGTAAACAATTTATATTTGCAAGGGGCATTTTAAAACTTTTTATTTTACAAGGGGGTAAATGGATTATGGTGATATTTGCAAGGGGGTAAATAATATTTAAGCCTATAAAAAAAAAACACAAGTATATATAATTTTAAATGTATTTCATTCATTGTATCTTTATCTTTATTGCAACTCTTACATGTCGTAAATATCAACAAAAAAAATTATAAATATCATAAAACTTTTTATAATAATTTAAGAAGTTTTAAATGATATAATAAATAAAAATCAATCCTACTTCATTTATTAGGTATAATTAAAAAATTATTAAAATATTCAAGTCTTGTGTGCTATTTTTTGTAAAAATATTATTCAATTTAATAAGTGATAGAAATTTAATACGTAATATATAAGGAATATTAAATTGAGTTAAATTGTAATACCTTAACATTATTTTAAGTTGCCCAAAGCTTAGGTAAACATACATTCCATGACAAACAAAAAGTGTGACAATTTTAAAAGTCGAACAAAAATCTAAGTAAACCACTTAACTTGAATAAACGTTACAGTCAAATGAATTATAATATTTTTTTTTTAATAAATCAGGTATCCTTTGTACATTTGTTGGGACAAATCCCTCGAACCAGATACGATCACAATGGGCGACAAACCTCTACCTCAACAGATTTAACATTGTTGCATCCTAAGACTGGATTCAAATCTAGGACTTTGGTTAAACTAGAAGAGAACCCTATAATCTCATTTAAGTGCTCCTGGGTAAATGAAATATAATGTTTGTTTGCACACGACAATTACATAGATTGAAAGCTTGTAATCTAAGACCTAGCCTTAGTGTGTTTCTTTCCTTTGCTTGCAGCTACTCCTGAATATAATCTAAAATATCGGGTTGGGATATAAAATCTCATTGAGTCTTTTTCGTACCCCTAAAATGTTCCTATCATCGATACATCACATAGCACTTACATGCATTAAATATCAAAATCATAGACAACTAAGTTCATTTATAAAATTAAAAATTTCTTGTGACTGAACAATGTGTTCTTAGTATCACTATCTCTATGGGTATTTGGTGCTTTTGGACTGGGATCTATATCGCCAGATTCGGTAAGAATTATATTCTTTACCCCGAACCGACCACGTTTAATCATATTCTCATTTAAATCAGCTTTCGGTGTGAATCAACTTTGTATTCAGAGAGTTGAAAATAATCTTACCCTGTAAATGACATTTTCATTCAAAAAGGGTTTTAAAGAAATAATATGTTGCCGGATCCGATTATGTGTGCCTTCACATGACCCGCGCCGATGAATCTTGGCATCGCAGTAAAATCGAATGAACAACCTTGTATACTCGAGTTAAAGCATTTATTGATAATATCAAATCATTATACGGTCAAGTGGTACTAAAAAACTTCACCCGTCATATAACATCATTGTAGAACCTATGTTATAATTTTGATCAAAAAACCGAACCTATGTTATAATTATACAAACATGTATCTTGTAAAACTACAAAATATAGGCTATGCCTCTAACCTTTTGTGCAACAAACCAGTGTAACATCCCTAATTTCGTTAATTTCAAATTAAGAAATTAATGAGTGATTTATTATCCGAATAAATAATAAATCAAGTTTCGGATATGAGATTGTTACGAAAGCAATTTAAAATTTGCTAGAGAAAATAATTTAAGTGCATAACTGAGTGGAAATTAGTACTCTAAGGCTATTTTAGTATTTATGCCACTCACCCAAAATGATCTCCGAGACATCAAAAGTATCCAAAATACTCTCTCATTCCACACTTGTGATAAAATTAAGAAAGAAATAAGGAAAGAAGGGAACGGAAGGTGAGAGAGAGAGAGAGATAAGAAATGAATAAAATAAGAAAAAGAAAGAAAGAAGAAAAGGAATTAAATAAGGAAAGAATAAGAAAGAAAAAGAAAGAAAAAAAAAACGTGTGAGAGAGAGATGGTGAGAACCGTGAGAGAGAAGGAGAAATGGGTAAGGAAGAAGAAGAGGAAAAAGGGATGCTTGGTTCATCAAAAGCGACTTCCTTCCAACACTAAAAACGTTCAGCGTTTCTTCCTCTTCATTTTGACACCAAAATCATCATCATCCATTCACTATCCTCAAATCCACCATTTTGAAATTGTGAAGAAAATGAGAGATGTTCAGGTTTCTTGTTTCACCTCTTGTCTTGGAAGCCTAGGAAAATACCATAGAGAGGTTGGATTGTCATCTAAGAGTGAAGAATTCAAGCTTGAGTGAGTTAGGGTTTGTAAAATCCAATTTGGGGTTTTGTGAATAGTAGCTTTTGGAGGTTAGGGATGATGAATAGTGGTCATGGAGGATTTTGAGCAATTCGGTATTTTGGTCAAAAAGAGGTCTCGTGATCGAGTGGAAAGCTTTTAGAGCGAAGTCGGATGTCGCCGGGCGTGGAGTTGAGTCGGGAGCGCTCGTGTGGTTATGTCGAGAAAAAGCGTTCTCGCGGAAAGTCTCGGTGCCGTGATTTTCATCACGATAGGTGAGTTTTACTCGCTTAGGGAATTTTAAACATCGTTTTTGAACTATGTTTGAATGATTTTCAAATTTCGAAGTTTCGAGAATTTTAGAGTCAAAAACGCTATTTTACGAAAATGACGCGTGTTTGAAAATTTAAAACGAAACCATAATGCTTTGATTTTTGAATTGATATGTTTGGGTGGATTATGTGGAATATTGTTTGTTTGGATGTGTTTTAGAGTTGGGTGTGAATCGGTTGAATTTTCAAATCTATTGGAAAACAGTAGAATTTTGTATATGTACTGAAATTAATGATTTTGGAATAAAATGATGTCCTGGACTGGTTTTTTGAGGTAAATATTATTTTGGGATGTCCGTATTACAGAGGAAACTCTGTAGAAATTTTGTTAGAAATTTTGATACAAATTCAAAGTGGTTTTGAAATAACGATTAATATTATTATTATTTGAAAAACCGAACTAGTGAACGTGTGTGGACTTATGTCTTGGAAAATAAACCGAACGAAATGTTCTATTTTTATGTTTTGGCTAGAGATGATTATAAATCATCTAAACCTATCCATGAGACCTATAATTATAAATTAAATGGAATTGAAATAATGCTTGCGGAAAATGATATGCTCTATCCTCTTATGTTACGATATATAAATATATCGAGTTGAGGTGACGACCTCTATGTGTTAGTATGCTAGGGAGAGGCAGTCATGAGCCCACGCCCTAGGCCCCAATGTTAAAAAGATTATTCCGCCTTTGAGAGTTGTACACTTATTGGCTATGATGGGGTCCACCCATGCTTCTTTTAGGTTGTTGGTGGTGTACTAAAATTAATAAAACTTTATTGTAATTCATTCTTGGATTACCATGTTTGACAATTCATATAATAGAATTGCTAAGAGATCCGATAAGTATTAACTTGTTGTGTCTATGTTTTATGTTTGGCAATTCATATAATAGAATTGCTAAGAGATCCGAGTAAGTACTAACTTCTTTGTGTATATGATTTTAATTGGCTCATGAGTGTGGCTAGGGGTCACGGTAAAGCTCATCGAGACAAGTTGTCTCACCCAATATATTGTGGTTATTTACAGAGAAACAGAGGGAAAGAGGAAAGCTAAGAAGCACGGCTAGTTGAAGCTTGTGTTGAAGATGGCTAAGGAGCATTTATGCTTATGTATTTCCGCTTGTGTTTCTTTGTATTTTATTTCGTATAACTTGTATTGATACAAGTTGTATATTATGTTCGCTACTCGATATATTCGGATATGTAATATTAGCATTGCAATCGTGAAAAATTTTTTGGTGTTACATTTGGTATCGAGCGGTTCGACCTAGTCGGACGTAGAGACCTTATGGTCAAGAGATTAGATAGAGTCACTTAGGACTGTGGATGAGCAATTGTTAGAACCTTCGGTATGTTATGTGAAGCTTTGAGCTTGATCAACTCAATTTTTCATGCAAGGTGCGGGAATGATAACGATTGGTTGCCTTAGCCCCGAAAATGTCCAAACCCTACACACCATAGGAATTCGGCCTTCTCGGTTTATCGAGCACGCAGCGAAAGCAAAGGGCTACATTGGTGTTTTGAAGTAAGCAATGGGCGGCTAAATTGGTTCGAGAAATTGTGGGCGAATGTTCAATCATGAACCAAGTGCGATTGTAGAATTGCGAGTGGAAGTTATTGTAGGTCATACAAAGAGCTACAATTAAGAAAAAGCCTTTAGGCGGGAATAATGACGATGATCGTAAGATCTGTTAAGATTAACGGACACCCCGGAATCCTAATTATTGATTAGCCGGTCTATCAGTTACCGAAATATTGTTTTACAATAACCTTACCTTATGGTTAGAGTAAACCCCAACTTAGATCGCAGTTAGAGATATCCTTTTGGATAGCTGCGAGTCTTGATCATGTTTCTTTTTCCTTTACGCCATATTGCGAAATGCTATGAAGCCGACCTAGTAGGTTGTAGTTCAATCTCTGTATTGGCTACGGAACCCAATGTTGATCGAGTTAGTTATGATCACGGTTTTTTGAACCAAGTCTCAATCAAGATAAGAAGCGTTAGGTGACTTGATGGTGACATGTACTGGATTTCAAACTATTCCCAGTTATGGCAATATTTTAGAAAGAGTGATTCATGGATTGAAAGACCTGCACCTATATTGGATGCTAATGTTAAACTTTCAGATGAGGAATTTGGAAGGGCATATTTTTAATCTATTCCTGAAAGCTCGTTTTCAATCAAGTTATAGAATGGGCATGGAAGACGATAGCTGGATGGCACTCATGGACCGTTATTCGATTCTAAGAAATGACAGCAGTGAGGAAAATGAGATGTCACATGTGAGGGAAATATATTCAAGATGATTGATATATATATTATGAGGAAGCTAGTCTCGGTATGTGAGAAATTTTCGATAGTTCTCCGACTTGTTTTATTTATAACTTCTAATCCGAACTCCGATTCTTATGTTCCGGGATGCGTTGGAAAGCTAACGAAAATGTCTACACATCTGAGTAGTTTGTAGAATCAGTTGTTCAGTGGTATTCTGAACTGTATCTCGGTAATATCCCAAGTTGTTTGGTACTAAAGCGGTTGTAGAACATAAACCTATTATAGGCACAGGAAGTTGAAAGAGGATTTTAAGTCATTAAGATGAGATTCCTAAACACTGTTTTTAGGATGATACTCATTATAGTTTTCCAATGGTTTTATTCCCGGAAAAGGTTGTTAGCGACTATAGCTTTTCAACGATCGGTGGAGCTTCCAAAAGCGATCGATTATGAGATATGCCGCCGATATATCCAAGGGTGGAACATTCAATTTCTTAAAGTGTTGTTGTTCTATAGTAAGGACGGAATCAAGTGAGCGTGAGACACCTTACTTATTGTTAAGCAAGACGTGTTCCATGCCAAATGGATACGTTAAAGAGGTTATGTTTATGTTTGAACGTTTGTGGAGCTGGAGAGTTGTGGGACCAAAGGAATGACTAAAGTGGTGAGAATTGTTCTCGGAATCAACGTTGGAAGCATTATCTTGTGCCCGTTTGATTCCGTAGAAGAATCCTTCTATTTTGATTAGTTCTTTGATGAGTATAATAACTGGTTTGATTTCGTGATGAATCCAAACATAAACGTTCCGCTTAGAGAAAGTCCTACTTAGCTAGGAAAGCGGTTATGTATCAAGCGAAGGATCTATGTGGTTAGATTCTTTTATGCTTGAGTATTTGAGTATTAGACTCCATTCAAGAGAATGGTTGGCTTGAGAAAAGTTGTTTGACATATGATCCATACCTTAGTTAATGACCCTAAGGACCATGATGATGAGGCTGCTGAAGTATATAATAGTTATAACGAGGCATGCGGTCTTTGCAAATTTGAAGGAGAGTATGAGGAGTATTTATGGTACTTTTACTAAGCTTTAACTACAAAAAAATGTAACTTAAGACTATGCTATTCCAAACAGATCGGTCAAGAAATGTTGTTTTGATTGGAAAGTGGCTAGTTCGGAAATTACTAAATCTATATTCAATGAAATAAAGTCAAAGGACTTTGATCTGTAATCCATGTGTAATGCATGAAATTTTGGTTCACAAGTTAGATTTGCAACTACTATGATTAGTTACTGAGTTAGTAACATTGGTATAATATTATTAATAGTCCCTAATCTAAAGAACATTTTGATATTTGGGATGGGTACGTCCTTGTATCACCATTGTTGATGGATTCTAAGTGAATGAATAATAGATTTCAATTCAAGGGAATGATTGGTTGGAATAGTCATCGACTTATAGGTTACGAAGGTAGTCGTGTGTGTGAAAATATCCGGATTTAGGAATTGAGATTCAAAGACTGAGTCACAAGGTGAAAATACGTCTCATTAGTATGTCGGGTTAACAAAGAAACAAACTCCTATGGGTAAGTGGGAAGATTATTTCACATTCAAATGTTTCCAAGAAAATTTTTTACAAAACCGTTACCCATTTGTGAGATAGTCATGAACTCGTGAGTGACAGAGTTTAACCCAAGTTCTAATAGTACAAGATTTCCAAGAAATCGAACGTGATGTTACCTAGTTTTCCCACAAGTTGGAGTGCGCTTTGTGTCACTTGTTGGAAAGAAAAGATGGGGAGCAGGAGGTCGGGTATAAATTACCTCCGGTTGGATAAAGTTATGGTTAAGAATAAGAATCTATGCTTAGGTTGTTTAGCTTCAAGGTGAAGCAGTGATTTCGAAAGTGTGGTCTAAAGTCGGGTTATTTTTAATTAAAAGTTAGGACTTAGATATTCCGAAGACAGTTTTCTATACTAGATATGGACATTGCGAGTGAGTAGTGATGCTCTTCGGTCTAACTAATGTTCCTACGGTATTCATGGATTACATGAACCGAGTTTTTCACCCGTATTTAGATTTGTTGTTGAAATTTTCCGATAACATTTTGGTATACATTAAGACCATGTGGATCGTGACTTACATCTCCGCATTGTCTGAATATACTTCGAGTAAAGAAGTGATGGGCTAAACCTCTGAAGTGCGATTTCGGGAGGTTTGAAGTAAAATGTCAAGGATATGTGGTATCCAGTCTGTTATGGCAGTAAATTCTAGTAAGGAGTTATTGGAACTAATTGATTTGTATAATAGGTCTATCGGAAGATTCTCACGATAGTTATTTCACTCATTCGGTTAACTTGTAAAGGTCGGCCGTTGAATGGGATTTCGATTGTGAGGAATAATTTTTAGAGTTGTATGAGGATTGACTTGCATTTCAATCTTTATTCTTCCGAATCCATCCCCGATTTCTAAATTTACAATGACGCCTTGGAAAGGGTTTAGTATGTGTTTGGTCTTTGAATTAACAAGAGGTAGTTGTGCACCCATGTAAGAGAAGCCTCATGAGGAGAATTATTTAACTCATGATTTGTAATGGGCAAATTCTGTGTATATAGTGAAAAAA